>JAUCMU010000047.1:6534438-6573397 GCA_032275025.1 Enteromius treurensis | reverse complement strand
TCTATCTATCTATCTATCTATCTATCTATCTATCTATGGTTTTGTCGTTCTATCTATCTATCTATCTATCTATCTATGGTTCTATCTATCTATCTATCTATCTATCTATCTATCTATCTATCTATCTATCTATCTATGGTTTTGTCGTTCTATCTATCTATCTATCTATCTATCTATGGTTCTATCTATCTATCTATCTATCTATCTATCTATCTATCTATCTATCTATCTATCTATGGTTTTGTCGTTCTATCTATCTATCTATCTATCTATCTATCTATCTTTCTATCTATCTATCGTTTTGTCGTTCTGTCTTTCTATCATTCTGTCTCTCTGTCTGTCTGTTGTTCTGTCTTTCTATCTGTCATTCATTGTATCCGTCGTTCTATCACTCTATCATTCTCTATCTTTCTGCCCATCTCTCCGTCTCTCTTCATGTTTGCTAAATCTGTCTGTAATTTGTAATTTTTTTCAAAACTTTAAACTTCTTAACAAAGGTTGCATTTCTTGTTAAAAATCACCTATTTTAATTCTACCTTCAAACCGCAGCTCTGTGTGACGTCTGCTGCCTCTGTTCAATTAAGCGGCCAGACTGGTATTTAAAAGCCATTGTCAGTTCATTTCTAAATGGCCCACAGCCCTGCTATAAAGACTTTGTTTGTTGTTAGGCAAAGGGGCACCGGACTGTTTCGGGCACACATGAAAGCACAGCCCAGGTTAGTGTGTCACACGGCCTGTGCTCCAGGCTGCTTACGTGGCCTACTTCCCACCGTGGTCAGTGGGTCGGCTGTCCCGGAGTGAACCCTTTCCACTCTGCGGCCTTCCTTCGTCTAATGATACTTAGAGTTTAATCGCTCTGGACTTTCCAATTACGCAGAGGCTTTAGCGCACTGCTCCTTTTGCAGCAGCAAGAAAACGCTGGAGTTTTTCTCCGCCGCTGTAATCCAGGCGGTGAAAATGGAGCCGCTGTAGCAGAATTGTTGCGGTTGTGTCAAATTTACAGTAGTACAGTACATCCCTGATTGCTCAGCCTGTGGGCAGGGATTGTTCTCCCAAGAAAGAGGTGGAAGGGATGAGAGGGAGAGAGAAAGAAAGAGGCTGCTGTTGGCCCACAGGGACCGAGGGGTCGCGGCGGAGCAGACAAGAGGAACACACTTTTTTTGTGGGGGTGTTGTGTTGGTGGAGAGGGGGGTCAGTGCGAGGGCAGCGCTGAGGGAAGATGAAGGATACGCCACGGGCTGACAGCCACACAGGAAGTACATCACAGTCAAACCTAGCAAAGACCCCCCAAAGTTCCCCCTCCCTTGTATCGCCCCCAGCCCACTTTGGGAACTTCTCAGCGTGGTTTGTGCCTTGTGATCTCCGCTCTGATGTGATGGGGGAGGCAGGGGTTCGGTCGAGGAAATCCAAAACACAACAGCGGGCATCATTGTCTCAGATGATGTTAGTGTATATGTCAAACCTGCTAGAGACGTTAAACATACCTTTATGAAGAACAAAAGAGGCATAGAAGAGCTGCAGTTAGACGCTTTATTTGGTTTCGATCTTTGTGCTGATAGGTTTCCTCTAGTTTATTCCTTTTATTTGATAAATGGTGATTGTAATAATTGATGATTTGGAATTCAGGAAAGCAAATAAGATGTAGAATCATTATTGTTAAGTGTTTTATTTATTATTAACAAAACAGCTTTTTTAATTACTGTACATAAAGAAGGATTGTCAAGGCCAATGTTTGACAAAGCCAAGTTAAAAAAAAAAGTCTTACTTTTAAGAAATGGGATTAATTAATATAATAAAAAATGCAATTATTTTGTTTTTTTATTGGGTCATTTTAATTTTTATTTGATATTTTTTCAGTAATTTATTTTATATGGATTGTTTTCTATTTTTGTTTATTTATTTTTTTATTGTTTTTATTCTTTATAGATTATATATTTATTATATTGCAAATATAATAATATACATATGCCGAGAGAGAGCACTTTATATATTATTTCATATAATAACGACTTAATGAAAAAGCACTACATTTTTTGTTCTAAATATATAAGTAATTGAATGGAGCTTTTCTTAGATGCTGAAGAAGCTGTTTTTAGTCATTCTTCTTTAGTATCTCAAGCTACTCTTGGTTTTGTCGAAGCTTGGTTATTGACTCTAAATGTAATCTTAACTTAAATTCTGTGGGCCCTAAAATATCTCACGAGGGCTTCACAAACGCATGTGCGAGGATACGCGTGTCGGCACACATGACTTTGCGTGGGGCCTCCTGGTGAAAGTGCTTTCTCGGTGTTCGGGTCACATTTTAACACCCAGGTCACAGGGGTCAAATGCGCCTGCTGTGGAGCAATCTGGGTCAGTGACGGAAAGAGCAGGAGAGGTTGTATGTCACAGGAACAGGTGGCCGTCTTTGACACCGCGCTCAGTTTAGAGCGGGGCCGGGGGGAACGGGAGTTCATGACAAAGCTTCAGTTCGGGACAGCTATTTTATCCAGCAGCAGGTTGTTTTCCAGCTCGCCTGGCCTTTAGCTCGACGGGCTCATGTAGCTGTTTAGCCTTTATCACAAGCTGTGTAGCCAGTCCCTTTGCCTGGAGCTATTATTATTCACCGAGGGAGATCAGAGTGTGTAGGGAAGTGTTTGGGGGTGGGGGATGCTCGCAGGAGTCTGCTTTGGCTTGCAGATTAACAACAAACCAAATCTTGGAGCGAGCCACTGTCCGCAGCGAAGAGTTGTGGTTGGCTCTGCACGTCGGGCCGTGGAATATTTGATAGGGAGACTGGGAGCAAAGCCATGTCTGGCGCTGGCAGTCGACCTAAGAAGCCTGTAGAAGGAGAAGGAAAAAGCTGGCTTTCAGGAACGACTGTGATGTGACCCGAACTCACACCACTCTCTCCACTGCGTGCTCAGTTTGGGTTCTGATACATAAACTTTCCATTTACAATAGATTTCATTTTAATCTGATTCAGATTCGTTTTGTATATTTCATCTCAGTATCCTTTTGATCCTGGTTCACGAGCTTGATCGATTTGTTCATTTCAATTCTGATTTACAGGTTTCTGATTCATAAAGTCTTGGCTATCAGTACAGAATTCCTGATTTGATTCAGATTTACAAAAATGAGTCAATTGAATTCAATTCTGATTCATAAACCTTGGGTTCCAACTTCAGCACCATTCTGATTCATTTACATGGCTCTGTACCTTATCTGGTTCTTTTTAAATCTGATATACAAGTTTAATTGAATTGATTCAAAAGATTCGATTCATAAATTCTCGATTCCAATAACGACTTGATTCTGATTCTGGTATCTCAGCTCAGTTTGACTCGGTAGTATTGCTGATTCTGATCACAAGCTTGGTTTTATTAAATTGAATTACATGAAAATGTGAATTAAATTAATTGGTAAGCCTTCAATACATTGCATTAGTGCACTTGTGATTAGATTTGGTTCTGATCTGATTTGATCTATCTTGGTATATTATAATTACAAGGTTATTATTCAAATTTCCGTCTTTCTAATTCTGTAAATTATACAGAACAGTGGTTCAGACTACAGCAAAACTAACTTTATTTTAAAAAGAACCCAAGAGTCCTTATGTCAGTGTTTGATTCACTAAAAAGAATAATTTCATAAGAGTCATTTGTTTGCGAATCATTTAGGCTACACTATTGTGCTGTATACTTCCCTAAGAACAATCCGGTCAAATGAGTCATTTGTTCATGAATCGGGCTACACTGAATCAGCTCAAAAGAATCATTTACTTGCACTTCAGGCTTCTCCGGTTGTGCTGTGTGTTTGGGATTCACTAAAAAGAATCGAAAACTCATAAGAGTTGTTTATCTTTTTGTATTGTTGGCAAAGTCTCAAAGCAATTCGATATGCTCTTTTTCAGTTATTATGCATCATACTCCAGACTGTTGAGTGGAGATTCTTCTTGGTAAGGAAGAGATGTTGCTTTGTCATGGCTGACAGCGGAGAATCAGTCAATAGACTCTCATTAACCTCAATTTGCTCAATAAGATGGCTGTTCCTTCCATCTGAAACCTGAGCATTTTACGGACTCTCTTTTCTCCATTAATGCTCAGGTTTATTTTTGGGCCTGGTTTTTGCTTGTTAATAGGAGATACAGAACAATGGCCCGTTCAGGGAGCTGCGTAGGAGAAGAACTTGCGCTGCTGGTGTAGCTTCTGCTCCTTCCATAGCCAAAGTTTTTGTTTTTTAGATTGCTTAGCCTCTTCCTAAAGAAGATGCATTCTAGCGCAGTGAGAATTTGAAAGGTTCCTGAGCCGTGAGGAAGCCCCTTTCCATAGGCTGTGATCGTTAATGTGAGGTCGTCCCCCTTCCCAGCTTTCGGCCAGCATGTTATTTATTATTCAGTGAGAGCTATTACTGTGGATAAGAGGCTCCTCTCAGGCCTGTATCGATTGCTTTAATTGCTCCAAAACATTGTCAACTCTTAAGATAGATATTAAAGAAAGAGGCTTCCAGCATGCATGACAATAAGACGTGGTGGAAGGGAGGGCCGAGTCAACGCCGTTCAAAAAATGTCCCTCGCCGCCGTGTTTCTCTGATAACGTAATCAATAACATCTTGTGAACATAAGCATTCGCTCTTGCCGAGAGGAGACTGAAAGAGCCGCATCCAGCGCCTTCCCATGCTGAATCGATACGATTTGGAAAAGAAAGCTGCAGTAGGATGGTCAATGACATGAGCCGCTTTTTATTTATTTATTCAAAATTGCATTAAAAAGGCAATTGATTTAGACGATGATGTAAAGAATGCATCTCTTCTTTGAGCATGTTTGTTCGGTTTCTGTGTTGCAATCATTTTGTATACAAAATGTAAATATAAATGGTAGTTTTTTTTATTATGTATTTCATGTGCAGAATGCAAAATTGAAATAAAACAAAGTACATAAAAAAAAAAAAAAAAAAAAAAATATATATATATATATAAATATATAGTGCCAGCAAACAATTAATCGTGATTAATCGCATCCAAAATATATGTTTTTGTTTACATAATATGTGTGCGCTGTGTATATTTATTATGTTTTTATATTACGTATATTTATTTAAAAAATAAATATAAATAGTAAATATTTTCTAAATATATGCATTCATGTGTGTTTATATAGACATAATATATATATATATATATATACACACAGAACACATATATTATGCAAACAAAAACTTATATAATTGCGATTCGTTGTTTGACAGCGCAAAAAAATACATTTTATTTATTTTATTTTTATTTATTTTGTGTGTTAAATTTAATGAAGTAAATTTTATATTTTTTATATTTACATTATTTATATTTAAAAAGAACAACAACTACTTTTTTACCAAATGTTATGTGAGGCAGACATGCAATCATAAATAAATAAACAAATAAATATATATAAATAGATGAAAGCTCAAGTCTGGTTGTAAAAGGTCACGTGGTTTGACGCTGCATGAACATGCACCTTTTTTGAAAAATGTGTGCATGTTTTTAAAACCACCAGTAAAATGTGCCACGTTTTTACGTATATAAATATATTTTTGCCATTCTAGCTTTGTAATAGTTTTTATTAGACAGGAAGCAAAGTTGGGAGAGAGAGTGGGGCTTGGTCCGGAAAAGGGTTCGTTAGCCTTGGACTCGAACTCGGGAAATTTTTCTTTTACTATACCTCCAACGCTCTTAAGTGTTGTTGATCCAGCGGGTTCGTGATTCTTTTAAAGGCCATCATGTGAAACGCGAGGACGACTGCATCACCTGTGGAGCCTCAAATCACCCTACATCTCTAATCCGAGTTGCCCGTGCTCAGTCTGTAAACCCAGATGGAGTGGCGCAAACGTTTACTGTCTGTCATGACTCTCTGATCTGATTTCCAAACCGAGCTGAGGTCAGCCGAGGCCACTTGCCCGGCGTGTAAAGCCGTAGAAACGCACTGTAGACTCCCGTGCCAACCGGGGCTGCTTACTGCATGATGTCCTCCTTGCTCGCTTTGCACTTGTGAATTCCAAGAGCGAGAGGGACATTTTGAGAGCGCAGAGAAGGAAGACGAAGAATAAAAGTGTTTAAATAGAATGGAGGAGGTGGAGATTAACATTGAGCTTTAAATGTCTCCCAAGTAGCACAGAGAAGCTTAAAACTCTGGTCCGTCACACTCGCTGTCTGAACGATTTAAGAGCTGGGGAAGGAATGGTAGAAAAGCGGTGGATTAAATGCACAAATTTCTACTAATGTTGCTGTGACTAAATCCACGCCGAAGTGTGTTGCTTTGATACGACTGTTCAGTCGGGGACGCGTGACAAACTTTCGAGACGGGACAAAGACCTCCTTTGTGTGCGTTTAGACCTTGCGTTATCAATTGGGTCGTTTAATTGCATTAGGTTCCTCAGAGGACCAGGGCTGATGGAACCCTGGCAGGCTGCGCTCCTTGATTAATCCCCGAGTTAAACACCGTCCACGTCCTGCCCAGCTGGACCCGTCCTGCTGGTCCCTCTGTCCTCGATAACCCACTTTGAGATGGAGAGGAAGTACACAGGTGCGATTTACTAAAGGAAATCCACGGGTAATCCAGCAATCCCGTCTGATTAAAGCTATTAGCCTGACTTCCAGAGACAGGACAAGATGGAGAGTCCCCCAACCCTAACCCCGCACGCTTCTGCGCAAAGGGGCACCAAAGGGCGACTGGCTCGGGTGGCATGCCTGACCCCATCTGGTCGCGCGGTGACCTTGCTCACACTTGGATTAGCGTGCACAAAGCGGCGCTCCCTCGCCCCCCGATTGTCCTACCCTGCAGCACCCCCTCCTATTAGTTCTCAATCATATGGTCCGTCGGTCATGTGATTAATAGCAGGTCAGCTGTCTCTAAGAGGGCCGGTCTTGTGGAATGTCAGATAGTGGACTGTCCCTGGGGGGCCAAGCGGGTCGGGGACTTCTTCTTTCGCTCACTTTCGCTCTCTGGGACAAAGTTAAGTGGCGTGGCTTACAGGGTTCACAAGCGTGCCATGGTCAAGTTTATAGATAGTTTAAACACCTTTAGCCTAGTCTCATGGCCACGACGCTAGCCTCAGCCATAGTTCTTGCTGTTTTTAAAGTAGCTTGGTTCCCAGTACAGAAAAAGTGGAGCAATACATCAAACTTTGTGCATCTGCAGTAAGTCTGTCTGGTCTCCCGATATAATTTTGGGTTTGAACTTCAAAGCTCAAAGTGCCGCAAATAGTAAGATCGTTTTTTCCTTCTTGGCAAAAATGATAGTGATGCAACTAAAAAGAAATCTATTGCCAGAAATGAATTTTTAAGTATGTAAATTACAGACTGATATATATATGTATGCAAGTAATTTAAAAAAGAAACACACACACAAGTTATAGGAACATATAAAAGTACATTAATTAATTGTTAAAATACATAATTAAAAATGTGGATTATATAATTGTATTTTATTTTTAATATAGATAATTATTTAATACAATTACATATCAATTTGGGCAAATGTAATTATTTATATATAAAAAAAAATTGTAAAAAAAAATAAAAATATTGTGCGTGTGTATATTGTATATGTATGTATATATATATATATATATATACACACACACACACACATAATTTTTTTATTTTACATATAATTTATTTACTATATACTATATATTACTAGTATTTTATATGTGTGTGTGTGTGTGTGTATATATATATATATATATATATATGTATGTATTTATGTATCTTTAACATTTTTATTTATTGGACACTATTTGGATTAAATGAAATTCCAGCCAGGATCCATGAAATTTGTAATCCACTAAAAAATGCATTCTGTATTTTCTTTATTTCTTCACGTAAATGTTACTGGATTTGAAAGTTTTAACAGTGTCTGTTTACATTTTCTTCCAAGCATTTGATCCTCGTTTTATTCTCCTCATGCCAGAAACCAAAACATTTTATTTTGCAGCCAAAATTTGTCTAAATGTAGAAACCAGCCTGAACCTCCACACAGGTCCCATAAGCGCAGCCGTTTCCAATCCCGAAACCGAATCGCACCAAGACGCTGTTTTCTTACATCAAGTGGCTCAGAAGTGCACATCAGCGGTTTCCACCCACACGAGCGCTTTCAAGGGCCGGTCCTGCGATGTTCTCTTCACCCCACCATCCTCGGCGCTCGCTCTCCAAACCCAAAGCATCCAAAATATTTGAGAATGACCTTGTAGAGCTACTCGTGAGAGTGCCTGGGATAATTTATATATAAAATGTGGGCTTTGAAAAATTGCCATTTCCATCTTTAGGTGGCCGGGGCTCTCCATTACCAAAATGGGCTGAGTCACCACACCATGTGAATCTTAATAAGCAGCCTGCCCACAGCCTGGACCGCCTTGTCTCCTCTCTCCCTCCCTTCCTCTCCAGATCAGATGAAGCTGACTAGCTACTTTTTCTTTTACTCCTTTTGATTAATAGTTTTACGGATATCTGGACAGAGCAAAGTTTCCCGAACAATACCCGTTTTGGTCGTGCGTTTTTTTGCGCATGTGCCATTGTTTCGCTTTCAATAATAGATTGCCTTTTGTCTTTTTATTAAGAGCCTTTTAAGAGTCAGAGAGTGCGATGTCAATGTTTAATGTCGATGTTTACTTTTTATTTAATGAAAGGACTAAAGCGCACTCTGCCTTTGCAAATTGCCGAGCTGGAGAAACGTGGCAGATTCCGATATGGTTTGAATTAGCTTGTGTTTGTGTTGGTGTGTGTGTGTGTGAGCGCACATGGTAGAAGGCATCGGGCCAGCGCCGAGACAAAGGGCTCTGGAAATGTGTCGAACACAAACTGTGGTTTTCCCTCGTCTCCCACTTTCCCTTTCCCTCTCGCGGCTGCCTCCCTGACCACACATTTCCCCCGTCACCGCAGCCCGAGCCGGAGCCAAACACAAACAGCTCCCCCTCTGCGTTTACGTATAGAACGCAGGGAATACTCTCTCCGTTCTCAGCCCAGACAGGAAAAGCAGTTTCAAATCCCCTCCAACAATAATGAGCCTAACACTGGCGGATCAGCCGCCTTATCCCGGCTAAGGTCATTAGCGTGCCGGAACAAGTCGTTCTCTGCGCTGTAAGTACTTTACAAGGGAGAGCAGCTGTTCGACAAATCGTCGAAAGTATTTCTGTCGCAGGTCTTTACTTAAATAAGATATTTGCTGGATAAATGAGGCCCTGTAATATCCGCAATTAATAGCTAATTGCCATCATTTTCCTTCGCAGTACTGCGTCATTCACATCTGCGTCCAACAGGCTCTTTTAGCAAGCACGTTTCTGCCGTCCTGTAACTTGGCGTAATCCGGGCCAGTTCTGACGGCCAGCATACGTTCGCCCATTTCCTCGCTATAATGATTTAGCGCTAACCCCAAGGAGTGCACTGGCACAAGAAGAGACGAAACTGTAACCTTGCTTAAGGGCTGATAGTGCAGCCGGACGTGCTCTGTGGAGGTTCAAGAAGAGAAGAAGGGAAAAAAAAGATAGCAAAGAGAATGATGCTGATTTTGAATTTTTACAGATAATTTACAGTGCTTTATTACTCTGTGTTCAGCACTTAATAGTCATATTAATTAAAGCCAAGATGACTTTGAACTTGGAATGAGTGTAATGCTTAATCGGATGAGTAGTTACAGTATGTGGCCCCTTCTTTCATAGTTTGAATACAGTGCAAGTCTCTTAATTGAAAGAACATAATGATAATAATGAATAATATTCTAAGTTACATTGAAAAAAAATATTGCTAATAATAATTAAGTATTTTTAAATTGATATTCTGGCTTCCCATTATTTTGATAACTATTAACTAAAAAAGTAATAATATATTATTATAATTACACTTTTTTTAAATTACAAAAATTGATTTTATTATGAAAATATTATTATTATTATTATTTTTAAATATTATTTCATTTATTTATTAGATTTTAATATTTTCTCTGGAACTAAATCTCAGTTATTCATAAAAATTAATTAATTAAAATGTAATTTAAGTCAAAGAAATATTCAAACTTTTCTATAACTCTATAATAAATTATACTTTTTTATATTAAGATTATTATTTTTTTTTTCAATAAAGACCAGTTCTAATTCATTATTATTTGTGGTACTAAATGACTAATTTAATTACGTCAAACTTAAATTCTGGTTTCTCAATGGATCTCATTTACATATCACACATTTTAATTCATTATAATAGATAAATATAAAAGTATTTATGTAATATATATTTATAATAATATATATTTAGTCAAATTGATCATCTTTCTAGAACTTAATTATTTGAAATTAATCAGAAAAATGCCTAGTATTAATAACCAATGATTGATTTATAAAATGACGATTATATAGTAATTATTCGAATTATTTATGCTTTTATTAATGATAATCAGTGCTGTCAAACAATTTTGATTAATCGCATCCAAAATAAAAGTCCGTTACATAATCTATATGTATATACTGTGTGTATTTATTATGTGTATATAAATACAAACACACGTATACATTTAAAGAAAAATATGTTTATATAATATATATCAAATATATTTATGTATAACATAAAATATAAGAATATAAATGTATATACATGTTAATGTTTTCAAAATATAGACTGTATGTGTGTGTTATTTATATTTAAATAATAAATATACACTGTACACATACATATGTTATGTAAACAAACACTTTTATTAAATTAAATGACAAATTATTTAAATCAACACTGACTTATTCTACAAATTCTAAATTGTTAATAATAAAAATGCTACTAATCATCATTTGCGTGGCACCTTCTTACATCTTGAGTAGCAGGGTCTCGAGCATGTTATTACAGTATATCAGCTCGTGTGCGGAGGTGGTCGTAGCTCGGCGCAGCCTGTTATTGTCAGCTCCTGTTGTACAGATGCGGCTGCAGATGGGATTCCTGTACCTGCCTGCATAGCTAATGAATCCGAATGGCATTCCCCCTTATAAAGCATAAATATGTAATCTGTTCAGCTGTTGTAATGAAATATGTATGTGTGAAACAGCGATTGTTTGGGTCATTAACAGTATGCCACTGTGTATTAGCAACTTAGTGCTCAAGAACAACAGGGAAAAAAATCTGTAATAGCTTGAAAAATACATCAGAGGGAATGCATTGTGGACGGGGGAGACAGACTGCATCCCGTCTCCGTCACGCTTTGAGTATTCCGTCTGAACTAAGCGCATGAGGAGGAAGACAGAGATCCCTCCATCAGATGCCATTACGTCTGCCGCAGGGGAAGATGACACTGATGTCCTTTGTTGGAACGGCACCGGTTACGAGCGGGGGTCTTCATTCGCAGGTGTTTACCCGTTTACCGACGAACCTGACAAAAGTAAAAGAGCATGGTTGCGAGATGGTTTTATAAGCGTCTCTTTTAATAGCTTTGGTCCTGTCGCGAGGCCGCTCTGAAAGATAATCAGTTTGACCCGGCCCCCGCGGTTGGTGGAAGGGATCTATGGCAGGGTTAATTCCATCAGGCACAGGCCTCTGGGAAAAGAACATTCCGCCGTGATCCTCTTTCATATGAGTCACTGATGCCTGGGAAGCCAGAAGACATGATGCGATTAGCCCCTGCACCTCTTAACGCCAGCGCCACTCGCCCAACAACAAAACAAACACCAAAAAAAAAAGAAAAGGTACCCTCCCAGCTGGCATCCCTCGCCCGGCTCACCTGACCCGGGCTAATGCCTCCAGCTGGTCCTAATAGTCGCCGTACAGATTGCGAATCAAATTAAGTCGCTATAAGACGTCGTCAGACTTTTCCAAACCCTAATCTTCCTGCAGGTAGATCAAGCTTTTAGGAGGGCACCCGTGTCACCATGTCATGTGCTCGGAGGATTGCATCCAAACTTCGACCGTTCGTTTGAGGATGCATCGGCTTCCCCAAATCGATTCGCTTTTGTTTACCTTCAGTAAAGGTTCAGGCGATTAAAACGCGAGTGTGTATTTGATTCATTAAAACAAATTGGCTCATATGAGTCATTTGCTTTCGAATCAGCCTTTTAATGAATCCGAAACATAGAGCTGAACCAGTAAAGTCCTGTTCATATTAGCCAGTACTCTTATGAATCACAAATATAGACTGATATACAAACAATTGACTCTAATGAACAGCTCTGTTGCAGCCAGCATTGTCTAGTTCACTAACAAATGATTCTTATGGTTCTTTTTAGTGCCTTCAGTGGAGACTGATTCATTTGCAAATGACTCATAAACAAAGTGCAGCCAGCGTAGTCCGGTTCCCAAACAAACAACTCAAATGAACTCGTTTGTTTTAGGGAAACACAAAAATACAGTGTCAAATGATCCAGTTCTTTTTAGGCACCGAAGTTGTAGCCTGATTCGGAAGCAGTTGACTCATATGAGCTGGTTTGTTTTTAATGAATCAAAAACATACAGCGTGCGTACCAGTGCAGCTCGACTCACAAACAATGAACGCATATGAACTGGTTCTTTTCAGTGAATCAAAACACATCACACAGCACAACCAGGGAAGTATGAGCCCAGGCGAATGAATCAATTCTTTAATGAATGTTTCAAAAAGACACTTATGAACTGGTTCTTTTTGCTGAATGAAATCAAACAGCACGACCAGTGCAGTCTGATCCCGATTTTTAAAAGACGGGTTGCCGTTTTTCTATGAGCTATAACCAAATCAAACCGAAATTGGAATCGAGAGCTTGTGCTGCCAATCCTTGACCCAACAAACACGATTCAGAGCCACCTGTTGGTGTGTTGCTTTTGTCTCTGTGCATGTTAGTGTGTCTGTTTTGGTCTAGAAGTTGACGCAGCGTCTGTCCCCAAGTCACCCCTCTGTGGAGGGGCTCTAAGCCTGTTGATGTTAGCTCTGTCCTAATGCCAGCCAAAGGAAAGTGTCCTCCTTCCCCTCGGCAATTGCGCCTCAGCCTGCCGGACGCAGCACAGTTAATGTTTTTTCCTGGCCCGCTGTCAAAGTTCCCCCTTAACTGCCTGTACCAGCCAGTACTCGACAAAAAAAACAAGCCGGCTTCATCTGTTTTTACTCAAAGCTGTCCCATTCTCTTCTTTGCCGTCTTTTTTTGGATTAAGAAAAAAGTCTTAAAGAAGCGTTTAAAAGAAAAAAGAGCATCAGGTTCGCTCCCTTTTTGGCAGACTTTTCCCCCCCAGCCGCCATTTTAAGATTGGAGTAAGAGAGAAGCAGAGAAGGGAGGGAGGGCAGAGAGAATGTCGCTTCCAGCCCTCCTTACATGGCGGACAAATTTGCTCTGCTTCCTGACCAATAGGAGATGGTCTTGATCATGTGATATGCCACGATAGCAAGGAGAGAGAGTCTCCATCTAGCACTTGGGCTCTGTCCCGTGTCTCCCTTCCTCTCTTTCTCTCTCTCTTGCTTTGCTTCTGTTTTTTTAAACGCTCTCAACCCACTCATTACTCTTGTCACAGCACAATTAGATAAGCTAGTTCTCGCCTAGAGGTAGTGGTAGTGATCCTTCCCCAAAATTTCGTCCCGTTGTAGGGATTCAGTGGAAAAGTTCAGTGCAGTCGCGCAGCTCTTGTGCCGTTCACATTCTTCATGTTTCATGGATTTCCCTTCCTGGCCTGCGTCCAGAAAGCAAGGGATGGGGGCTAAGGTGGAGGGATGAGTGAGAGAGAGAGAGTAATCCTCGACGGGA
Source organism: Enteromius treurensis (assembly GCA_032275025.1). NCBI lineage: Eukaryota > Metazoa > Chordata > Actinopteri > Cypriniformes > Cyprinidae > Enteromius > Enteromius treurensis. The sequence continues at coordinate 6,559,706 of JAUCMU010000047.1, read as the reverse complement.
CAACTTCAGAGGCCTTGAGACAACATTTATTTATATATTTTCAGAAGTGAAGCTAAACTTAGATGGCGAATCTTCAATAAAATGGTTGTTGTGATTTCGTTTTAGTCAATCAAAAGCATGCAGCGCTGTCCAATTCTTGAATAAGTGACTCATTTTGCACATGCAGCACAATCAGGGTAGTTCCTCAATAAAATACACGACTCTTAAAGGCATTATTTTAGAAGTGTGTCAAAAACATACAGCCTAATCAGTGTAATGGAATTAATAAAACAAATGACTCTTTTATGAGCTGGTTCGTTTGAATGAATCAAAACATGCACTGTAATCGGTGTAGTTCAATTGCTGAATGACTTGCATATATGTGTGTGTGTGTGTGTGTGTGTGTGTGTGTGTGTGTGGATAAAATACTTTGTGACCAATGCATTGTAAATTCTAAAACATGCAGCATAACCAGTTTGGACTGATTCACAAACAAATGACTCGTTTGATGTTTCGTTTCACTGCGATCAATTCGTCTCATCCCAGTGACTGTCCGATTGCCACTATGCTCTCGAAGCGAACGGGAAAATACATATCTGAAGTGCGCATGCATTCACCTAGACCCGAGGGTTGAACACACAATCTCTTTTCCTCAACTTTCTTTCTTTATTTCCTCCTCTTTGTTTGCCTGCCCAGCCCCATCACCAGGATGGCTACGGAATTGTTTGGGAAACAAATTGGCTCTGTCTTTCGCTGGGAGGTGAAGATAACACAGGGTTAAGAAGTCAGACGGGGGCACTCTAGTATTCCCCCGGAAAACAAAAAAAGAGGGAAAACGATACTCTGGGTCTGCAGATGTTTGGCTTCGATATCTGATCATCTCTAGTCCAATTTGCTTTAATCTTTCTCTTATTGTCAATGAAGTATTGTGTGGCGAAAAGGCATTAGGATTGATTTTTAATGGAGTACGGAATCGGATTGGAGTGGAACTGTCTGTTCTCCGTTTCCTCTGCGTCTCTTATCAATTTGAGCTCACTCTCATCTACTTCCAGTTTTACAATTTCAAGTCTGTTGCATTGTTGCGTACGGCTGGCAGGCCGCCGGTTCTTTCACTGATCTTCGGCGGTGGCAACAAAGGACTTTGTGGTTGTTTTTGTTTATGCGTCGAATTGTATTCCGTTTTTTTTCTTTTTTCGACCAGATTCCGGCGTCTCCAGGCGACGGCACACGCAGATGCATTTTAAATGAAAATACAACCTTGTTGTTGGCCACTTTACACATTGGGAGAGGCTTTTCGTCATTCGGCATCCAAATAGCGTCGCTTGCCTAAAAACACAGACTGGGAACTTTTCCAAACCCGCCGTTTCCCTACCATTTTTCATGGTGGAGAAAAACGGAGGTGAGGAGATTACAAATCTGATGCCCCAGATCAACTTTTGGCAGCATTTCTGGTCTCCCCCTGCTATGCTCACCTTTATAAGAAAAGCTTAACTAGAAATACCAATATGATCTCCCATGATCCTCTCCGATGGATAATCGGCCTCTGCAGTGACCATCCCTGCAATCCTGCTCCGGCCTGATAGCAGCTCGCGGATGATCATCTGCTTTGATCTGTTCGTTTTACCTCGGAGTTTATTGCCCGAGTCCTCTGGGTTGCGTAGAGTGGAGTGGCCCGTCTGCAGATGCCTGAGGTGCTTTAACCGTGGATCTGCTTTAAGAGGATTACAAAGCCACTCATTAATATGATCAAATTCAGGGATTGATGGATAAGCCAGTGATGAGCACCTGTCAGTGAGGAGCACCTCATATAACTGTAACGCGGTAGTAGTATTATAAAGTCATTTCATCGCTAAGCTGACTTTACTGTTTGAATGTTTTTATAGATCTGTTATGGTGTTGAGGCAATATTTTATGTGTCGGAAATGAAAACAAGCTTGGATTTTTTTGTTTTGCTTATCATAACAGGATCTCTCCCCTTCATAGATTCTGTATCGTTCCTGTCAATGTCGTTATGTAGCGTTGGATACAGCATGACATAAAGATTCTTCAGTTCGCTTTGATTCTAATTTACAAACATTCAATTCGTTTTTATTGGTTTTGATAGTTTTGTTCCAATTCGCAAGCTCTTGATTGGATTTGTTTCCAGTTTTGATTCAGTTTGATTTGTTTTTATTCTGATTCTAATTCCAATTCCTGTTTGTTCTCGTTTTCACTTACTCTAGATCGAATTTGATTCAGATTTAGATTCAGTTTCATTTGATTCACTTATTCATTACGTATATTTCAGTTGAAATGTCTTTTTTTTAGTATTTGTGAAAGAAATGATCTCTCCGCTAAGTCTTTAAACCACACAGGAAACCTAACTGTGTATTAAAAATATACATATAAAATATAAACTTCTATTAGAGAATATGGAATGAATCTGAATCTAAAGGAATGATTCTGAATTAGAATTAGAAGTCTATAAACAATATTTATATTTGCAATTTAAAAAAATATTTATATATATAATGGAGCCCAACCAATAAAGGATTTTGAAGGCCGATACCGATACAAATATTAGTTGGTTCTAAAATCCGATATTCCGATATATCGGCCAATATTTTTATTATTATTTTTTTAAATTTCAGAAACGCGCAACAAAACATTAACAGATTTCCCTAACATTAGTTATTTGTAGTTATTCATGAGTTAACTAACATACTATAATAATTTATTTAAAAAAAAAAAACTTGTTTCTTTTATTGTCACAACAGAACAGAGGAACATCAAAATATATTAAAGTTCTGATAAATAAAATGTATGATAATACAAACTTAAGATATGAAACGTAAAGTCCTTTGAACAAAAACAACAACCAAATCAAAGTTTTAAAAGACTTGGTTAAAGTTGGTAAGTCCGTCTTCCCAACTCTGGCTGGATCAGCAGGTTGCGTGGCGCGTTATACATAAGTGTTGCCAACAGGTACGGTGTAGAGTGCCCTCTGGTGGACAAACTATACAACGCCAACACTCATGACGTGGTTGGAGGGTGTTTCGTCCGTTTTTATTTTATTTTTGAAATACTAATTTATCGGCCATTATAAATGCCGATACCGATAGTTTGGAAAATTCCTAATATCGGCCGATAATATCGGTCTGCCGATATTATTGGGCTCTAATATATAATATAAACAACGACACAAATAACAAAAAGTACGATAAAAGCTCTTATGTAGAAAAAAAATATATAGATCTGTTTAATTATTAAAAGCAGCAATATCCAATAGCAGCATTGGGGCTGTTGAACTGATCTCAATTAACACGAAAATCAGTCAAGACTTTTTGTTAACATTATACGTACTGTACGTTACGTTTTTGTGCCATGTGGAAGACCAGAGTGTCAGTGGAGGCATTTCCAAACTCCCATGAAACACTGCTCATGAGTTCTACCCGCAGCCGCTCCTCTGGTTTCACATCTGGACCGTTCCATTCTCAGTCTGTATTCCCACACAAAATGTGGTTCCCAGGAATAAAAAGAGGAGGAGGGTGAGGAAAAGAGGGAGAGAGCGAGAGTGATCTGTGGTCTAAACATGCCCAAACTCTTGAGTTTAGAGGCTGAGCTGCTGAGGCCAAAACTGTGGAAACAGAAGCCAGGCCTGGCCAGCCCGAACACGAACATGCCGCCTGCGTGTGCGGATGGCTTGTGTTACTGTCATTCCCCAGCTCCATCCATAACCATGTCTAATAGCAACACGGTGGCGGCTGAAAACCACAGCTTTTTTGGCAAGCGCTGGAGCCGTCCTCCCCAAAAAAAAAAAAAAACACTTTTTTTTTTTTTCTCCCTGCAGACAAAGAGAGAAGCTTCGGGAGATGGAGATTATCCTGAACGCAGTATAGATTTTTGTCCAGCCAATGCATCTTAAATAAAATATTAATTAAAGGAAAAAAGTTTAAGCGTCTCAAGCGCGCACACTTAAGTAGAGCTGGAGTAATGACTGGGGAAAGCTATTATTGGGCGCAAATGAGAGGGAGGGCTGGACCCAATTATGGATGGAGGTGCTGCATATTTGCTGATTTATTTGTGAAATGGCAGACAGGGTAATGACTTCACTGAGGCCCTGGGCCTCTTCAGGACGATAATGATTGGGGTCCTCAGACAGACCACATTCTCCTTATCATTGACCACAAGCACACTCGCCATAAGACGAGCTGCATATGCTGGTCACAGTTTGAAAAACACATTCCAACTCGAAAGAAAGAAAGCATCTCTTCTTCTGCGCTCTATGAAGGACTTGAAGGAAAAAAGTCCCGTTCGAGACAAAGTATGCAGGATTCAGTAGGATCTCACTGATTTCGAATCAAATTCTTCCAAGACCAAGATATCTGAGGAATTTTATACTCAATGTAAAATTGAAATCTACAATTTTGATCTCAGACTATGGTATCGGAAAGTTTCACGTGAGATTTTGCTTCAGAGGCCCCTTAGATAATTTAGTATTGAACGATTTAAAGGTATAGTTTTATAGTAACCCACATGTCGTTCCAAACCAGTAAGACCTTTCTTGGTCTTCCTTTTAATGATATCTAGCTTCATAAAATGACAGTTCAACCCCTGATGTCTCATGGATGTTCTTACTACCTTTTTGGTCCTTGAACATGTTACGAGATGAACAAAGGTCTTACGGGTTTGGAACGACACGAGGGTGAGTAATTAATGGCCGAATTTTCATTTTTGAGTGATCTGTCCCTTTAACAAAAAATGTTTACGTTTATATTGGTCTATCTGAGCTCCATTTGAGGCATTGTTGAGATCTCTGTTGAAAAAATCACCTTTGAGGTAATTTTGTCTAATGAGAAGTTTTTGCTTTCATATGAAATTCTGAGGTTTTGATTTCAACGTTGGCATCCTGTCAAATCAGAGCCGAAACGTCGAAATTTTTGCACGATCTCAAACATTCCTCATGAACAGTACTACCCAGATTCATTTGACACTCAACAATACAATGCAAGTTTGATTTCTTCTCAAGATTTGAGGAGAAACATCTGACACAACGTTGATTCTCAAAGAAATGGAACTCTGCTGAGTGACGAAAAACAACTTTGAGCGATTAAAAACTCAACATAACCGTAATCAGCACACACTGCAGGTCAAAACCTCTCGTTCGGTATCAGTTAACCCCACTAGACAAACCCAGCTTGACCTCCCGTGTGTCTTGCGAATACGGCTCTTATTCATGAGAGATTAAAGAGTGTGGAGGAGAAAGTTTTGCGGTGGGCATCGAGCCTGCTAGGCATTCCTTTTCATTTCTGCCGACGTTTACTATCGCCTTTTTCCCTTTTTCGACATAGCTGGGTAATGAGAGATCTGTAAAACTGCTGTAAGGAATTAAAATCCTTCACGTAAATGAGAAACACATGGACACGCTCGCAAGCCCTAAATCACAGCAAGAGGAGGCACGTTTTTTTATATATACATAATCACAGTAATAGCATGTGTTTATCTTTGGTTTTGGGTAAAGCCGAAGTGTTGTACCTTGGTATTTCAGCTTTTCTGAAATAGACTTTTTTTGCCGTTTGAGGGTTTGTCGTGTTTTTTTTTTTTTGCCTCCTCCTGATTATTTCATTTTTTTCCAAGCCAAACCGCAGATCCTTAAACCCTCCTCTTTAATTCATTTAGCTCAGGCTTGCAGAAGGAAACGCATACGAGGGACTCCGAAAAAGAGCGCTCCTGATTAATACGGGCTGGAGGATTAGACGTGCTCCCTGAGTGTTTATAAAAATGCTGTGCTCCGCAAGGCCTGCGGTCAGGAGAGGATGGCGCAGATCGGGAGCATGTAACCACTCTTTTCAAACAAAAACAGCAGGATAGGGAGAGAGAAGGAGAGCGCTCTTCACCAGCAACACCTTGCAGATTTTGAGAGCTCCTTTGTAGGTTCAGGTAACAGCAAGAGAAGAAAGGCTTGTTCGAATAATAGGTGTATAGTTCCAAATTTGTTAGAATAAACTGAATCGTTTGGTTTTACATTAGTGGTTGTTAAACTGTAGTCTATGAAGGATTACAGTACAAGTGGTTAATAAGTTGATTGGCTAATTTCAAAAACTCTCTCTCTCTCTCTTGCTATATATATATATATATATATATTAGTGCTGTAAAAAAAACGATTAATCGCAATTAAGCGCATTTAATTTTTTTAATCTATATAATATTTGTATGCGTACTGTGTATATTTATACATTTATATATTTTTATTATATATAAATATATTTAGTATTTAAACAAAATATTTGTCTTAAATATATACATGTATGTGTTTGTATTTATATATACATAATAAATATACACATACATATATTATGTAAACAAAAGGTTTTATTTTGGATGCGATTAATCATTTTACATATATGTATATATATATATATATTGCTTACTGTATTTATACTGTACTATTTATTTTTATTATTATATTTATTAATATTTTTACTATTGATTGATTCATTTGGCATTTTTTAACATCATAACCCTTACGTTGGAGCCGTGGCCTAGCAGTTAGTGCTCATACACACTATGCAGGTTTGAATCTGGTTTATACTAGTATTCAACATTTTAGGGTCTGTAAGTTTTTTTTTTACTACTTTATGCAACAAGGATGCATTACACTGATCAAAAGTAACAGTAAAGACATTGATAATGTTACAAAAGGTTTCTCTTTCAAACAAAGGCTTCCCTTTGCTTCTGTTCCGTTCATCAGAGATAAAAAAAAACATATTACAACGTTCAGCATTTACAATAGCAAGAATATTGTAACGCATATTATAATGATTTCTGAACGATCATGTGACACCGAAGACTGGGTGCTGCGAATTCAAATACAAAGCAGTTTTATTTCATTTTAAATTGTAATACTATTTCACAAAATTATTGATTTTGCTGAAACATCTTACCAACATCAAAAGTTTAAACGAGGCGTCCCCCGACTTTCCATTGGAAAAGTGGAGTAAAACTGCATTTTTTAAAATTTAAAATGAATTTGATTTAATTTTAAATTCTTTTAAAACCCCTAGTGCCGCTTGTTGTGGATACAGAGTAGCAGATGCTTCAGTTCACGGTTCAAAAAGCTAACATGTACAGCTCACCTCTCAAGCCTGCATGCTCTGCAATAGACTAAAGACAGAATTACGTGTTGTTTTTAATTCTTGATTAAAAAACGACATGCTGAAGAAGCCAAAAGAGGATCAACTTTTGCACGGCCAGCTTAGTGCGCCGTTTGCATTCACGCTGTTAATTGGGGTGCAAAAGCGACTTTTTTTCCCTTTTTTTTTTTTTTCGCACGCTCCAAAATAGGTTATCAGAAATAGCGGCTTTTTATTTTTTACATTTATTATTTTGTTTCCGAGAGGGACCTTGCAGTAACATGCATCCTAATACATTACACAATAAATAAATAAATCCATAATGTTCCTTCCCCCTTACTCACTATTAATAGTAAAGAGGACAGCTATGAATCCAGACAGGATTAAAATCTCTTTTGATGTGGTTCCACTTTTTCTTTTACAGAACGTGATTTTTACTTATTTATTAATTTTTTTCCCCGTGTTTATTGCGCAGAAACTTCAGAACGGAGGCTGATGATTTGGATGTGTTTGATACAATACCGAACACAAGCTTTAGAGAGCTATGTGTGTGTGACTGTGTCTGTGTGTGTGTGAATGAGAAAGAGAGAGCGGGAGGCCTGGGGAGGATCAGAGAAGGAATTTAGCAGATTCGAGTGGATTGAATGATCAGAGGAATAAACGCTGCTCGAGATAGAGAGGGGAATCATTGGGGTGGTACAACAGTATATGGGAGAGATATGGTAGAAGAAAGCACGCGTCACATATCAAAAGAGCATCCGTCATTGTTTCATTCAAGCTGAGCGCAAATGTCGATCTGCCAAATGATTCTGTTTGTTTGAGCGCCCTTTGATTCGCTCAAAAGACCATTTGGTTTTTTTTTGTTTTTTTTCCCGTTCTCAAGCTGTTTTGTGAGTTGTTTGTGAATTAAAATGATAAAGTGAGGATTTTAAAGGCATTATTAACTCAACTTGTGAGGCTAACATACATAAACACAAATATATATAGGTTATTTTAGACTACTAATGTTTAATAGGGAAAATTGCTCACTAAGAGTGCCTTTACTGTACCTCGGGCTGGTTTCATAGACTTAACCTCTATGTCAAGACAGTGTCTTAAGAACTAGATTGATCAACTAGCAGCCAACCAAAGGGAAATATGTTTTGGATTCAACACTTTTCATGTTTCAGAATTGATCAACTTAGCAGATTATTACTGAATAAAGCGAAATACTGTTTTGTAGTGTAATTCAAAAGCCTTTTTTGAAGTAGAATCAAAGCAAATTAGCTTCCGTCAAGCCGTTGGGTGGAGAACAGAGCTATCATCTACACTAGAAGTCCAGGCGGACACACGCGGTGGAGGTTCGCAGTGAGATTAGCTCCATTTACAAGCTGTAAGACCCTGCCTGTAGGACTCAGACAGGGAGAAGGGTTCGCCACAAAAGGATAATGGCCAAACATTGAGCCGAGGCTTGAAAGAGCCAACCTGCCCCTCGCTCACCGGGGGCGGAGGGGGGACGTCTGGGTCACCCAGAGCCGTGCTGTGAGGATTTCAGGGAGCCGCTTGACCCCTTTAAAGTGCCTCTTGTCCCTCCTTGTCTCCAGACTTTTTGCCCCTTTCGTCACTTTTATCGACGGGACGGTCAAAAGTGGCCACGTACGGTTCACAGTGGTGCTCTAATTATCAGCGGCATGTGGAAGCGCAGGCCACAGGAACCAGAGGAAATTTCAGAAGGCTCATCAGCATAAAAAAGGAGGCTTTCAGGAGGCACACAATTCCACCGTCAGTGCTAAAACCAGATAATGATTCAGTAATGATGGCGTATTGTACATACCTTAGACACACGGGGCCACAGCAGGGTGAAGGGAGGAAGACTTTGTCCAGTGGGTTGGGGGGGGGGGGGTTGGCCAGATGATAAAATTCATGTTTTTCAGCATATTTAATATTTTTTAGAATTTGCAAAATAAAAAGTATATATCAGAAAAAATATATTGGCGCCCTCAGGGTCTTCAAGGAACCACTGAAGAACCTTAAAATGTAAAAAAGATGTTAAAAAGGCAGCATAATCGCCACAAAAAAATGATTGCAACCTGTACCTCGTTTTTGTTTAAAAAAAAAAAAAAAAGATCAAATGGAGCTGAGGCACTTACAATGGAAGTGAATGAGAAATCTACATTTTTATTCTACTAAAAAGTACTTTTGTACAGCCAGAAAGATTTTAAAATCAGCATTTTACAGTCAGTTCATGGTATTGTCATGCAGACTAAACTGTTATATTGCATAATACTTCATTTGTTCATATATTGCCGCTGTACTATGAATTACTGTATGCTTATTTTAACGTTGTAGTTTGGCCTCAATCACTTGTACTGTAAGTGCCTCCCCATAACCCACATATTTTACAAATATAAGGGAAAAGTGGAGTTTGTTTTTATCTCCAGCCGGAGCTTAACTTGTACCTCTCACGATTGCTGTTCATGAACTGATTTTCTGACATATCTTACTATGAAAGTGATCGATTGATGACAGATCGTTCATTTCAAGCTTTACATGTACTGTATTGAGTTACTAAAGCAGTAACATGAGCGTGTGACTTCGAAGCAGAAGGAAAATATGCAGGATATTGTTTCTTTTTTCCATAGTTGTATTACTCCATACTATTCTATCAAGCAAATCTGAAATATTTTATGATTTATATATATATATATATGTATATATTTAGATATATATGTGTGTGTGTGTGTTTCTTGAGATCTTGTGTGTCGGTGTGTGTGTACATCAATGGAGCAGGGAAAGGGAGGGTACGTCTTCGCTGGGTGCAGACAGCTGTGAAGCGGGGCTTGGCGAATCCTCCTCCATATGTTCTGGGAGCATTTCACACAACCACAGAACCTGATTTCGGGCCTTCATAAACCTGGAACACAACAGCAGGGGATTTCATATTTTTTTCCTCCCTCTCTCTCTCTCTCCCTATCCCTTTTTTTTTTTTAAAGAGTGTATAACTTCTTGTTTTCCGCATATGCATTTGCCATCAATACATCCGCATCTTTGCCGAGCCAAAAACAGGGTGCCATGGTGACGGTGTCCCAGCATGGCACAGGCATAAAAGCAACCCGGCACAGCTGGCATCTGCTTTTCGCTTTTTCGCCGAGGTCCGAATTCAAAAACAACAAGCGTTCGCGTTTCCTTTTTCACATGCGTCCTTCGAACCTTGAGGGAGGGCATATGTCCGACTTTGCTTTGGGAGAAAGAAAGGGAGACGGAGAGAGAGATCGACACCTAAAAAGGCGGCGACTGGAGCCATCTGCATAGGGCGGCGTGCCAGTGTCTTGCCAATGTGCCCAGACCACCTGGCCACGATGCTAGCCAAGTATGCCAGCCTGGGCCCTGTAGCCTCCAGACTGCTGCCCTCTTTCACTTCTTTGAAACTCCAGTGGCCCTGGAAACAGGGGCTGCTGCCGCTCCCTTGCCAGTAGCTTTGTTTGAAGTGAGACAGGCTGTGCGGTGCTGGGGGAGACCAGACAGTAAACAGTGCCCCCTTTCAGGACCCTCCCCACCCCCAAAACGCACACATACCCTCGTCTTTGTGTGACTTGGTGCTGTTTTGGTGCGCGGTTCGGAGGCGGGGGGTGGATATTTTCTCAACATCGCCACGGTTGTGTTTTGTTGTGCGACGCCCCGTGCCCGCATGCGCACCCCCTCCTCCAGCCTTGGCATGGGCTCCCTGACAACCCTGGGAACCAGTGATTCCGAGTGGCACTCGAGGGCCGCAAACACTGGCTCCGCTGCCCCGCTCCTGCCTTTGTTCTGTTTGTCTGCGCTTGAATATCAATGAGTGCGCACTTGTGTCGTTTATTCACCAAACATTTAGCCAGTGCCGACAGATTTATGTTAATGCTCGTTTGCAATTACCGAAGCGCGCTTTGAAATTATGTACGCGCCGAATCGATACAGAGAGGAAATGGGATTAGGAGGTATTGCGGTTTGTATTAATGAATCCGGAATTAAAACCTGTTCCGTTTCAGACTCGATTACATACGCGCCTGAGAAGCCTCGCGAACGGTTGGTTCCCACACAGAATGAACGTATGGAAAGGGGGATTGCGTTACAGGAAGCGCCACAAATTAGGCAGATGGGAGTTGGTGCTTAGCGAGGTGTTGCTATGCGGTTGCTAGGAGGGTTAATATAGTTTTGAATTTATTTTTTAGATACTTTACATTAATGGTTTTTTTTATGGTTTTTTTTATATTTCATTTTGATTTTTTATTTTATTTATTTTTTTAATAATTAATTTTTGTATTTTTTTTTTTTGTTACAAATTTTCCTAGTTTCAAATTCTTATACTTAATTAGAGGTTAAGTATGGCTGCGAAAATTAATATGCGCCGTCTAGTGACATTTTCATCATTATTCAGATATTTAATCACAGTGATATAAAATTTTTATTTAAAGTAAGCTTTTAGTTATTTGTCTTTTTAAAAAAAAAATTAATTTCTAAATTTAATTTCTTCCCCTTTTTTGTGTTTTTTTACATTTTTTTATTTCTGTGAATGAAAAATGTTGTCATTAGTTTCGCTTTTATTTTAGTTTTCGTTTTGTTTTCATTTTTTTTTTTAATCATTTTTTTATTTAAGTGTTGTTTTAGTTTGCATTCATTCTTTTTAGTTTTAGTTTTTTGTTTTAGTTCTTGTTTTCATTTTAGCTTTTGTTTTAGTTTTTGTAATTAATAACACTCTTTGTTATTAAGTGGCTGTTTACTAGTCGAAGCCTCTTTGATGTTCTGGTCTCTATATACCCCTCTGATTCACCTCCTTATAACTGGAAAATATCATCCACAAGGCGAAAAAAAATTCTGATCACCTAGACAAGTGATAGCACACCTCTCCTCAGCAAATCACTTGATTTGAGCTATCATTCATGTATGGTTATGCTGCTCCTTTGTTGACCCTACCATCTGCTGATAACAGACCTGTTTTACCCCGAGCACCGGCTCAGTGTGCCGACCATGTGAGAGGAAAGGAGGGAGAAAGAGAAACAAGAGAGAAGTTCAGGCCCTGCGATTCCAGGAAGGCAGGCTTGTAACAGGTAGTGCCAGGCCGGAGGGGCCAGGTACGCCCACTGAAAGACTAATTGATTACTGCGGGAACTGCTGGGTGATAAATAGCCTGATGCATTGCCTCCCTCCAGAGACACTGTCCAAAGGCCAACTGAGGATATTCTAGTATAAGTGAAGGCAAGAGAGAGCGAGAGAAAGGGAGGGATAGAAGGAATGATTGTAAAGAAACAGGCCTGACATTGAGATGTTGCCTCTGCTGTGTTGCAACCTGGTCCGTGGAGTGTAATCCATACGGGTGACAGGGTGCTGAAGTCGGATCTAGCCATGAATTCAGGTCGGGATATTTGACAGCTCTAAAAGTGGCCGTACACGAGGGTCAGGAGTCTGCTTCCATACATGTGCATGCATTTATTAGTTTTTTTTCGCACCGCAGTTTACTCTTAAAAATGCTCCCAATTAAACATTTTGTCATGTCATTCCAAACTTGTCTGAGCATGTTTGGTCGTGCTCCCAAAAAGGCCTTAAAAGCGGTCCAGGCAGCTTATTTATTGCATTAAGGTGCCCCCATTATGTGTTTTTGTGCAGTGCGTAATGTTTATATCTGAAAGCACACCTTGTTATTGTTTCTTAAAAGAAAGAGTTGAGTCTGAATCATCGAAATGGGTGAAAACGAGTCTCAAGCTATTTCATGTTGACATGAGTCAAGTGAAACATTAGGATACTGCCCGCCCACTTGTTGTGTGCGCAAACCTGGGAAAACTTGACTTTCGCATTGGTCTGAATGAAAATGTAAATTCATTCGTTGCCACTAGGTGTCGCTTTCGGAGCGGTAAAAACTCACGACAACACTGCTTTAAATAAAATCGACCAAACACCGGAAAAAGTAATCATCGAACGATTTGTTTGGGAGTCGTTGCACAAACAAAGTAAAAATAAATGCATATTATAAGAAAATTAAAGTATTTTTGACCAGTTGTTGGGGACTTCCAAAACCAAACCTTTCGTAAACCCTGATAGGGGCCCTTTAGACAGAGTAAACGTCTGCTTTTGTGTTCAGCTGTATTGAATTTTACTTTAAAATATTGTGTTTTTACTGGAGCTATGGTACGTTATCACGTATCAGCCGCTGAATCTTTGAATCAAAAGAGCAGGGAGTCCCAGAAAGCAGTGTAAAAGTCCAGCGGTGTGCAGCGAGCGCTGCCCAGAAATCCTAGCTGCACTACTGCAAATTCCGTCTCAATTTCCCCCAGCAGAGATCGATATGTTGGTCGATGGGCTGGGCTGACATTGTCCACAGCTCAACAAGCATAGCCAGCCAATACACACACGTCTGTAGATCTGCAAGTTCATTCAGTCACTATGACATTTACAATCCAATTACTGCTGCTGCTGTAATATTACTACATGCTTTTGGCCATAGAATTATTTATTTTTACTCTCATTTTTGAGAATTTGGAATATTAGCTTTACTATTACCATTATTGTTTTTTTTGGAGACACCACAGATATTTGTAAACCACTACGAGGACTATACATTCGGTATTTAAAAAATGAAAATGTTATGCAAAAAGTAAAAAAACAATAATAATAATTATTGTTATTATTAAAAACAAATGACAAATCTTACTACTGTAATATTATTAGTAATTAATAATATTATGAATACTTTTTGCAATTATTTGAATTAACTACAGCTGTTTGTAAACCATTTCTTGAGTGGTTTTTGGGCATTCATATTTTTAATATATATATATATATATATATATACACACACACACACACATATATTTTTTTTACATACAAATAAATGCAACTATATTTCAAAATCTTAAATGATAATAAAACAACAACAAAACAATAATGATGATAAATATAAAATAATAAATTATTATTATAAACAAATTGCAAATTACATCTTACTACTGTAATATTAATAGAAATTAATATTATTAATATTTATTGGAACTATTTGGATTGGCTACAGCTGTTTGTAAATGACTTGGTGTTTGTACATTTATATTTTTAAATTATATATATATATATATATATATACAAATATATTAAAAATAATTTACATGTAAAAAAAAATTGTTGCTGTTATAAACACATTAGTGTTACTACAGTAATATTAGAAGTAATCAATATTATTATGAATAATAATTGTTGGTATTTGGACTACAGCTGTCAGAAACCAGGTACCAGGTAATATTTTTTTAAAAAGTACATGAAAAAAGTTCATTATATTTACAAATATTATTGATAATAATTATATTTATAATAAAAATTGTTGTTGCATCATTTAAATAATTATTATTTATAACTACAGTAATAATTTAATCAATGTGTAATAATACTCATTATTATTATTATTATTAATAATAATAATAATTATTATTATCATTATTTATAGTAAACGTGTTAGTTTCAGTCTGCATATAAATAAAAGGCAGTGAAAGTGTTTTAGTGTTTGAGAGCGGGCGCTGCAGGACTCTATTGGGACGTGTGTGTGGTCAGGGCAGAGCTCCAGACGGGCTCGTGGGCAACACACACACAGTAACCTGAGAGACGGCAGTCCCTTACAGCGCCATCGATCTCTCCACACCACCCGTACCATACACTCCTCGCGCTTTTCCTGGACTGTCATCCACTACCTTTAGAACAGAACCTATTCAAAAATATGGGAATCGCTTTTATCAGCATTTCATATTAGCTCCAAACTTAGACCACGTCCAGGACCGTTTTTCACGTTTCAGTTTTATATGGTGGCGTTTTACAACTTCATAAACTGTGGTTTGACGTAACACACGGAACAAACTTGCAAAAACGTCTCTACATGATCATACTAGCGCTATAAAGGCTTGAGTCAGTGTGTAACAGAGCCTTCTGAAAGGAGACGTGCCAGGAGTCCCCTCTCTCCCTCTCTCCTCGACCCAGGGGGTTGCAACAATACAAGAAGCCCATTGTGTGGCTCATAGTAACCTTTCTCTGGTAACATTTTCTAGTTATCAATGACTGAGACGCAGAGAGAGAGGAGGAGGGAGGGGGAGCTGCTATGAGTCGGCACTTTGTGTCTATGTGGGACTGACACTGGCTCCCCACGCTGGCATTCTTCATCAGATCACAGCGACCCTGAGAGGGTCACGCTACAATAGTGACATGGAAAAGTAGAGCCGTGATGGACGACTAAATGCTTTTTGGATCACGTCATTAAGTTATACAAATATCTATAAAATTAGAATTCTGAAAAAAAAAATTTGGTTGAAGTTCACATTTATATTCAATTATGTTTTATATATGTATATATATATATATATATATATATATATATATAAATAAATAAATATATATATATATATATATGCCATTATATTATATATATATATATTTATACATATTGTTATCTTTAATTTTATGAATATATTTTTCTAATAATATTAGTATAATATTATATAAAATATATTAATAAAATAATGTATTTAATTTTGCATGTATTTGTTGTTATATATTATGTATTATATTTAAAATACAAGCATATAAATATATTTATTTATAATTTTAAATATTTTAATAATTACTTTTATTCTTATTTTCCCACTCATATTTATATCACTTTTAATAGCAATAATAATATAATATAATTAATTATATATAAATATATAATATCATTATAAAATAAATATTATTAAATATTTAAAAAGTATGTTTTTTGCAAATTTGCATGCATTTTTATTTTTTTTAATTAAGTATTATGTATTAAATTTTTTATACAATATTTTTACATAAGGTTTGTCACATTTAATGTATTTCTCTTCTGTCTGTTTCATTCAACATTTTTGCATCACATAAAACAGTTGCAGTTTTTAATTTAAAAGTAGTCCCAATTTTAAAAGTGAGCTACGCCATTTTCACATCTGTTGCACACAAGAACGTATTTTATGTAAATTCTCCCCAAGAAACTCATGCAATCAGGTTCAGACGAACCCAAAATCAGCGTAATTATGCAGGGCTTCCAGTTAAGAGTCGCTTTTGACAAGTCCAGGGCTTCACAAGTGTGTCATTTGCATCTCTGGTTTTCCGATCGGAGCGTGTAACCGTATGCATGTTCGTACAGTTTCCAAACAAGTTCAGAAGTGGAGAGTTGATGAAAAAGGAAAAGAAAGGATAAAACAAAAAGCAGCAGCGGTAATGCTATCCATTACAGCGCTATAATTATGGTAAGTGAGGCAGAACTGAATCAATATGGCAATTCATCAATTGCATTCCCAAACTATTTCGGTCTGGCTTATGTCATGCCGCTGCTGATGGCGTCCTTCACTGGCGCAATATCTCGGGCCGCACGTCAAGGTTCCTCTCGTCCTAATCCACTTTCCCGAGACGTCCATTATTCCACGGCGCTCTGCTGTAATGTTAATCATGCTTTCGTTAATTGATCCGCCGTCGCTGCTGGAATTGCCGTGGGTGAGTGATTCCTTGAGCATCTTAACAGAACAACAGGCATTATAAATGAGACCCGGGCCTCCAGGTCTGGGCAGAGGTCCACACACACACACACACACACTGCTGCAGTACATCAGCCGCTCGCGTTGCTGTAAAACAGCCTGTAATATGAAACGTTATATAGCTGCTGTTGTGAATTCTGTGTTATGGCAGTCAAGCAAACATTTACCGTCCAGCGGTGCCTTGTAACGTGAACTGCGGAAAAATTCCTCCTTTATGCAAACTGCTGTCTGCCAAAGTCTTCTAAAGATGCGTTCTTCATTCAATAGTTAACGCTTCATTTTGGAGGGTTAACAAGAAATTATGAGATTGTAAAGATTGGTTTTATTTATTATGAAGCTGGGGTGGTTTACTTATGAAAAAATACGGAAAAATCTTTAATGTAATTTCAACATTTGACATGTCACGAAGTCTCGCATGCTCTCCAAGGCTGCATTTATTTGTTAAAAAATATGGTAAAATACTGTAAAATTGTGACATTGTATTATCATTTAAAGTAACTGTTTACTATTGTAACATATATTAAAATTTAATTTATTCCTGTGATGCAAAGCTGAATTTCTTCAGTCTTCAGTGTCACATGATCCTTCAGAAATCATTGTAATAAAAATAAAAATCGGCACCCAAACCTTTGGATTTTAAATATTATATTTTCTTAATTATTATATCTTATTTCCTTTTTATTGTTTTATTTGTAATGTAAAAGTAAATTGTATATACAATTAAAAAATAAAAATATATATACAATTTTTAGACGTCTTTTTGAGAACATACACTGCCTACATGCATGCAAATGACCTTATTTTACAAGATTGTGCATAGATTGTATATATTGTGTTGCAATATGATATTTGAACTCGTTGGTGGATCTGCAGGACACAACATTAGGCATCGCCACTCAGTTTCTGAGGAATAAATCAGACTTATATTAGTTTTTTTCCCCGTTTTGTTTGCCGAATTATGGATTTGGCCACCGTGGTAGCTAAATCCTGAGTAGCCTATTGTTCGGCAAAGGGTGGCACGGGGGGGATGGCATGCGCTCAAATAAAGAGAGGGCACTTTTAAAATGGTTGCCAGAGCTTTTAAGATGGCTGCCAGGGTGTGAAGTATTAAGAGGAGTGAGGGTGTTTTAGAGATAAATGGTAACATCTGCAACTCTGCGTTATTAATGAATCTCCCAAAAGCGATGGTTGTACGCGCCTGCGTGTGTGGGATCGGACTTTAGTCTCTTTTTTTTTTTTCCTCCTCTTTTTTCAAACCAGGATGTTGTTGAACTTGGCAGTAAACTTCTTGGCAACTGCGTTTTCTGTGTCATCCAACAATAGGAGCAGCTAACGTGATTCTCTCAGTATTGCTGTGCCTGGCAGGACGATTTAGCAGCTATGGTTGGGATAAGCTTGTGTGGTGGAGGGAAGGGAGAAAAAAAAAAAAAAAAGGACGATGAAGAGCGCCAACGAGATGCTTTTGGCACGTTTTCCCGCTCTTTTGTTTACCTACACGATTGCATTTTTAATTATTAGAACGATTGTGTTTGAGTAGGCTGAAGTACAATTGTGGCAAACAGACGATGAGTTTCTCACCTGACAGGCCCGATTGTTTCGTTTTGTGTTCCTGTCCAGAAGCGACCGTCTTAAAATGGTGGCAGACTGATCGGCACAAAATGGAGGCGGAGGGGAGGAGCGACGGTGTGGGAGCAGAGCGTGATGGCATTATATTTCCACATGTAGGGTGAAAATGAAATTCAACATCCTACGTGAAATTGTCAGTTCTCGTTGGCCTGTCTGTCTTGACGCGAGTTGGACGCTGTAGCGCTTCCTTGTCTTTATTGAGACAGCACACAACGGTTTTGTTTGTAGACAGCAGCGCGGATCTGTTTTTCACGCCCTCCCTGTTCTTCTACCGATTTCACTGTTAGCCTGGAAGGGTTGAAATGACAACCTAGAGCTTTGGCTGGCATCTCTATGAATGCCTCGGGTGTACGCCAGGGACTTGGACCGAGTCGCCGTTCACAACCTAGCATTTGTCCAAAGGCTTTTCCTTCCCCAGCCTCTCGAAAGCCAGCGCTTTTGAATTCTAATTCATGACACAATTGCGCAGCATAAATAAAAACCACTCGTCTAGACAATATAGAGCTCGTGTCAGGGCTGTGCAACCGTGGTGCCTTGTTTGTGGGCTGTGGGGAGATTGTTTATGCAACACTTACTGTATGTGAAATATGGACACGGGTGATTTACGGGAAATTTCGAAAGTGCACAAGAACGAAGAGGTATCGACCGGCTACTTTTTGAAATTGGTTTTTATCATTTTCACTCATTGGGTGAATTAAATCAAATCAATATAAAATGAAAAATCAATGAGGATTGTATTTCTTGAAAAATTGCATAATTTATCTTTATTTTCTGTATGCTGGCTGTATCTGTCCTGTAAGCTCACAATAGACCAGCAAAAAATATAATAGGATGAATATGACAAAACAAATTCATATTATTTAAAACATTTATTTATTCATATTTCATTTTTTGACATTTTTTTTATATTTATGTGATATATTATATCAATGCAAAATTCACATTAAATTGAATAAGAGAGAATCATATGTAGTATTTTTATATTTATATATATATTTATATTATAAAACATAATATGATTATTAAAATGTACCTTGATAAGTTATATATATATTTTTTTATTTTTTTATTTTATTTTTAATTTTTTTTGTTGTTGCTTAAAATCAAAAATCATGAAAACAGTTCAAAAATAGTGCCAACAAAAAAGGCACCTGGTAAAAGAAAATCAATTAAAATATTACCTTAATATGAAACAGGATTAAGCTTTCTTGATCTGCGGTCTCCAAATTGTTTTGAACTTTGGGACAGAAGAAATTGCTATTTTTGGTTTTTGTTTATATTTTAGGCAGAGCACCTTTTTTTGTCCCTAAGAATTCTTGTTGAAAACTTGCACGCACGCCTGATATCAAAGAAAACAACACAACGCCGGCACTAAATATAAAATTACTGTGCATGAATCAGCAAGTCTGTCAAAAGGGCAACCGATGAATCAACGTCTGGCTCTTCTGAATCATCTTTAATCTGAATGCAAAAAGTTAAAAAGTTGTTGGAACCCAATTACCAAATGCTATCTTACCAGTGTGGAAAAAAAATGCTGAAATATAATCCTAAGAAACATGCAGAATAAGTGACTTGCAATGCATTTTGAGGTGTCTTCTCTCAGAATACACAGGAAAAAGCATGCAGTGCACCTTGTTCGCCTTGTGTGTACGTCATGTTGATCCTTAAAGTTCACATAGAAAACAGTGTTAAAAATGGAACACACACATTTTAGCCAGCACAAAACCAAACTATGCTAACTTGGCACGGGATGAATGCCAAAAATTTGATCAAGGCATACATAAAACAAGTGCTCACAGTATATATATAGCTATTTTTTCCCCATTTTCCTCTAATGTTTTTTTTTCATATTGATTTGTGGATTTGTGGGTGGCCATTTTTTCTAGCGGCCAGGCTCCTGGGGGGGGTTCCTCAGTGAGAAGCGGCTGGAGAGAAGTGCGTCGCAGGGGAAGTTGCGGGCTGGGTAGTGCATCCCTGGCGGTGTTCTGTTCAGCCTTGGCAAGTGTCTTCCAGTTTGTTCCAAACATGCGCTATGGCCAGCCACTCTGAGGAAGAGAGCGTGCCGATAGAGAGAGAGGGAGAAAAAGGAAGACAACGAAAGGAGAGGGAGTGAAAAATTTGGCTGCCAAATTGAATCACCCCATCTTTTTTTTCTCCAAATGTCCTACTGCCAAGATCATGGAGACTTTCTATTTTCACTCATTCTGAGAGAGAAGGGAAGAGGGGGGTTTGAGACTAGGCTTCTCTGCCCACAGCGTTATAGCTGATACCAGTGGCCAGCCAAGAAAACCCTCCTGTGCCATGAATGGTGCAAATGTCGCCCGCCACGTACTGATGCTCTGTGGATTTACTTACAGTCATGTTTATGGGGGAAGTTGACAGTTTGTGGCTCAATAAATATGAAAATCTGTACTAAAACAACCCATTTAGCTGCTTCTATTAAATTTCATGCCATTACTATGCTAGGTCTGGAACAATTACAGATTTAACAATAAGCATAAGTTGCACAATGCAAATTCCGTCCAATTCTCCCTAAAATAAAAACACCCTCTTAACTGTAAGACATTTATTCATCTTCGGAACACAAATTAAAATATTTTTGATTAAATCTGAGGTTTCTGAACCACTGATGGACCATTTTTTAACTTTCTCCTACCTTTTTGGGTATCAAAAGTGTCCGTTGCATTGCTGTCTATGTAAGCTCTTGGGTTTCAACAAAAATACCTTAAAGTGTGCTTTAAAAGACAAAGTTATTACAGGTTTGAATTTTTCATTTTGGGGTATACTATCCCTTTAATTAGCAATAGCAAGTAGCCAAGCTTCGTTTGTCTATGAATTTCTACTTGGTACAAGCCGTCAAAAAGCTTGTTACATAAAAACCCCCATTTCATGTCATCATTACTTTCTAGTTTGCGTTTTGTGGCTTTGGAGTGTGTGTAACTCCTTTGTGCAAGGAGTATCGCATGTCAAAAGTCTCATCTTTCACCTCACTGTCAGCATGACGACTGTGGCAAGCATTGACACCTCCGTGTCAGTTGGAGACGGACTACCTGGCTACAGGCGCTGGTTGTTGTGGAGACAGGTGTGTCGGCGATCCTGACAGCAATGAACACCCACCATGAACGTTGCACGTCTGCAGCTGGAGCCTGTCAGCTGGGCTCCTGGAGAACGATGAATTACGGCTCACACGTACATACACACACAGACTCCCGTGCCACAAATGGAGGGTCTCACGGTACTCACTGAGATTATATCTCTCGCAAATGACAATCAAACTGACGGGATTTTTTTTTCGATTCAGTACCGCGTCCTCAGACACAACTCCTCTTCAGCAGGAAATCAGGCCTGACAGAGGTCTAACGCAAGCGTTCTTCTCTCCTTACAGCACACATAGACTCAGAGTCAGGAATAACAATGCCAGTAGTGCCGATGGTGTGATTCTCCTGGACCCCAGGGACCACATGGAGAGCCTGGTTATTTTTTTTCAAACCATATTTGTTGAAAGATCCTCGCTGTCAGAACAAGGACAAACTCCTCTACCTGTGCCACTATGTGGGATCAACTAGGGCAAGCAAGAGGCGCTCTGAAAACAAAGACAGGATGTGTCTGGAGCTTGTGGAAGTAGGCATCACAACAATATGGCTTTTTGTTTGGAGAAGCGTATGCTACTTTTGGCCCGGCTATTTCCAAAGGTCTCATTTTTGCCTAATCACTTGATTCTGGTGTTTTAAATTCTATCTCGCTGTCAAAGTCTAATGTATTTCGGTTTGGTTTTGGTTCTTTTCTTATTTGGTGTTGCAGATATTCCCCTCTCCTCGTACTCCCTTTGAGGAATCCGTGCTCACACAGACACTTGACCCACTCGCGATCTTTCTATTTCTCCACATCGAGGCTACAGGAGGTCGCGGTACACATTAGATCCCTGACAGCTTCGACTTCTCTCTCACAGCCCGGCTATTTAGAGAGGGAGAGAGGGAAAGAGAACTGCAGAGAGTAAATTGAAAGTGGCCCCAAGGCTTTATATTTCACCATATCCCAGGGGAATTCTGGGATTCTGATTCTCTCTCGCTCTTGCTTCCTGGGAAAAGGCCAAGAACTTTTTCTCCTCCTCCTCCTCCCCTGCTTGCCTTTCCTGCCTTTTCCTAGAAACTGTAGTTCATATCAGGGGAGTCGAGAAGCACAGCGCTCAGGAAGAAAGAAAGGGTTTGCCTACAGGCCAGGGGAATACATCTTTTCCCAAAGAGGAGCTGCTAGCATTGAGGATGGTACACTTTTTCCTTCTCTCCCTCTGGAACATTTCGACCAGCCAGAGAAAGAAGGATGGAGAGACTAAGGTTATGTTCCATTGCCTTGTCTACTGTCGGAAGCATAAATATATATATTCAGTCTGAAGGGCACTGGAGCTTAAAGAGCAGGTGTACATTGAAAGATCTCAGGAAGTGAAGAGGAAAATTTACCCACTCGATACTACACAAAGTTTGAGCGCAGAGAAAAAAAGTTTTTCGCAGTCTCAGTGAACGTTACTTTTTAAAAAATGCATTACGTTTTTGGAAACTGTAAAGGCCGCATTGTTAGCTTAGCAACATGTTAAAATGTGGCAAACCCCCCCAAAGTGATTCATCCTAAATTTGTGTTTTATGCAGTTGTTTGCAGTCATTTATCACAAAATGTAGGACCATTTTATTCAGTATTTGTGCGTTCTCTGTATTTAATGTTTGTCAAAGTATCACATTGTTAGCTTAGCAACATGCTAACAGCACAGTCGCATGGTTGCGTAACCATGAACTTTACAAATCAGTCACTCATTGAACAAGGTTATTGTTACCTATACAGACAGCAGGACAGGTAACTAGGTTATAAAACCAAGCTATTGACATTTCTATGCAAGCTTTTCATTACTCCACCCTCCATCTTGCATTAGCTAATAATGATATCTTGTTCCCAGTGCCCCCGCCAGTCCAGGGGGAACATGGATTCAAATAAGCCAGGAATGTCCCGCTTTTGTGTCTTGGTAACGGTAGCTTGGCAATCCAGACTGCTTGTCTTACACCGCTAGCACAAGAGCTGATTTACAAGTTCAAGTAAGGAAACATGGCATTCCTTTACCACGCTAGCGCTTATTGATAGCTCTCTCTTACAGTCTGGTTTAGCTTTATATTTGCAGGAGGGAATAGCTCAAGTCACACTGACTGAGGGATAATTGAGACTCAGGTAGTTTTATTGCTTTTTGCTGGATTGCAATAGTTGGTTTACTGTACCACAATGATCCCATAATGTCATCGCTGAGAGACCACAGAGTGGATTCTGCTCATTTTTGCACACCCTGCTCTGGTGCACGAGCTTGACTGAAGCACATTAAAGCCGCTAGGGCTCCCAACCTTGGTCCCTGTCCTTAAAAGTGCATTCTGTATTTCTCAAAAAGTTACAGAAGAATAAAAGAAAACACGCCAGTATTACTATTCAAAATCCAGACAGGATTTGTAAACACGGCCTGTAACACTATCCTCTCCCGTCTCGCTTCCCGGTCCTCCGAAAAACAGCAGTGTAAACAAGCGACGCTCCACGAGAGAAGAAAAACAGCACAAGCCTCGGCAACGGGCTGATCTATAGAGGAGAAGCAGAAGGGTCCTGTCTAAACACTGCCTCTTATTAAATATGGTGTGACGTAAAAGCGCAGGGGGAGAGGTCAGGGTTACTCAAACACTGAACACGGGCAGCGGCCTGACGGAAACAAACGTCTTTCTCCACTTCCCTGTGCAGAAGAATGACAAGCTGTCTTGGCATGAAATGGTGATAAAGTGTATGTATGTGTGTGTGTTTGTGTGTGTGTGTGTGTGTGTGTATATCAGGGGTGGGCATAGATTAATTTTTTTAATATAGATTAATCTAGATTAAAATGGCTCATTAGAGATCTTCCAGAGACATTCAGAATTTGTGTGCTACCTATTATATTTGAGATATCTGTGTGTCAGTACTGCCATCTTATTATTTATCAACACAATGTCCTAGTTTCACAAACATGGCTTAGTTTAAACCAGGACTAGGCCTTAGTTAAATCAAGATATTAATGCATCTTTTACAAAATTTTAAGATATGTCAGAGCAAGATATTTTGAGTAGAAGCAGTTCAAACGTTTTTAGAATATGCATTTTAGAATATCATATAATAGGAGAATATCACATTTTAAATCCAATTTATTTTGTGCAAAATTTACTTGTTTTATCATTAAATAAACAGGCTACTCTTTTAAAACTATTACTTATTTTAAAAAGTGCTCTTTGAGTATCCAAAGTTCCTTTCTTCCCCGAGGTGCATGAGGAGGTGCTAATTAGTTAAATTAGGGCATTTAAGTAGGGTTTGCTCATTTTAAATATGCCTTGCAAAATAATAATAATAATAATACTGGTGTACATTTTGATACAAATAAGTCACTGACATATTTTAAGATATGTGCCACAATCTGGTCAAGGAAATGACACGAAGGTTCAAGCAAACAGGTAACTTTTAATGAGACATCTTTCAGTTGACAAAGGAACTCAAGGAACGCAGTGGAAGTCTTAATCATAAGGCTTAACTAAGAAGTTCCTAGGCAGACGTATTGGTATAGGTGACCAGTGATGAGAGCATGCAATCTTGAGATCAGCCGTCAAGTGAATGGAGTGAGCGTGTTTTTAAAGGGGAGCATGTAAGTGGATTCAGGTGTGGGTAATTTGTACTCTGGTGACTGGGATCGTGTGCAGGTGACGAGATCGGCTGATGAGGTAAGTGACTGTGTGACAATATGTCAGTACATGTTGCTTTCAGCAAAGGCAACTCAAACATGCAATATTTTGTGAAACCAGACATAAAAACATGGATTTACAGAATAAAGATTCAATTATGGATTATAATGGATTCTACTTAAATAAATGAGTTCTATACATAAGTTCAGATGAGCATATTGTGACGGGCGTCCCGAGTGTTCATCAGCGCCGCCCTGGAAACCAACGCGAAGCACCTGCCACACTTCGTTACGGGC
>JAUCMU010000047.1:6514509-6526199 GCA_032275025.1 Enteromius treurensis | reverse complement strand
ATAATTGATTCATTGTTTTGTTTTATGCTTATTTTTCATTGTTTTCATTGTGAATACCTGTAAACTTTTTTTTTTTTTTACTAGCATTTTATTATATTTTATTTACAAGTACATTTTTTCCACTTATACAAATATTTTTTTTCTCTGCAATGACTTTTGAGTGCAACTTATTTTCCATTATTTGGTGTTTGCACAATATTATGTCATAGTTCATTTTCGCAACTAACAGGTTTCTGTTGCTATCTATTAACATATACGAAAATATCTAACTCGACATGATTAATCTTGTCATATCAGCAGCTTCTCACAATATGTAAGAACAGGTCATTATGGGAATGCAGTCTACAATCACTGCGTGTTTTGATTCTGTGGTGTTAGTAAGTTTAGGGTTGTCTGTGGTTGAATCTGAGGCTGATATGGGCTCCTGCAGCACAGCAGCAGGTCCTGGGTCACTCGTAGTCAGCACCATAAACACAGTAATTGTGGTCCGTCTATCTGCTGGAAGAGACAACCAATTTTAGCATGCTGCACAAAGAATCGGGTAGACTGAAATTTTACCACATATTGTATGTAAACACATATATAATCATGCTTTCTGACTCAGCTCATTGTTTATGTGTGTGCGGCGCGCTGCAAAGAGCCTCTGCCCCACAGTACTGCAGACACTCATGGGACCCAATCCAGATGTTCTCTACCCTCAGTGTCATTTTAAACACTCCCTATTCCCTTCCCCGCTGGGACTGTGTGTGCGTGTGAGTGTGTTGTTGACATAAGCTCTGTATTTTGTCATGTTCGATCCAATAACAGTTTTTTACTCTGTTTTTTGTTTTAGGGCACCTTGGCTTCCAGGACAGTTTCGTCACATCAGGTGTCTTCACCGTCTCTGAGCTTGTGCGAGTCTCACAGAGTAAGATCTCTCTCTGCCCACTGCCGAAAAGCTAGACAGGCTAGATGTACTGTAGTCAAGAATCAACAATGCAAGAGATAATAAGACTTGTTTTCATTTAATGTGTCTTTAATTATTTTTTAAATGCATAAAAAATGCTGTTAATAAATTATGAACATATTTCATGATACATTTTAAAAAAATATAATGTTCAAACAATAAATATTTATATATGTAGAAATAATATTTAACTAAATGTAACATTTTAAATACTTAATTAACATTTTACTTAACTTAAATACATAATTTTATTAACAAAAATGTATAAAAAAAAATATCTGAACATATTTTAAAACAAATATTTAAAAAATATTTTTCATTATTAATCTTTTGTCACCGGTCCGTTATGACTTCACTTTTAGCGGTAAAAGCAATTGAGCTTTCATAATGAACCTAAAAACATGTCAGCTTCATGCGAGGTGTTGTGTAAGGGTCACAATCTTAAACGTGGCATGATTTAGTGCTGTAAGTTTCTTTAGATCTGTTACACCCAAGTAGGTGAAGGCAAGCAGCACAATAAAACTTCAACATCTGAGGAACCCCAGTTCAATTCAGCCCAAAGGTACAGTAGGATTAGGCTTGTGATTAACCAGTGTGCTGGAGGAAAGCTTCTCTGGTTTCTCAGCGCTGTT
This sequence comes from Enteromius treurensis, assembly GCA_032275025.1. Taxonomy (NCBI): domain Eukaryota; kingdom Metazoa; phylum Chordata; class Actinopteri; order Cypriniformes; family Cyprinidae; genus Enteromius; species Enteromius treurensis. The sequence goes on along the minus strand of JAUCMU010000047.1, from coordinate 6,524,621 downwards.
TTCAGAACAATGGGCTGAATCCACTATCTCTCCACTCATTAGAAATCGAAACACCAGCGAAATGCAGCAGTCAGCTGAAAGTGCTTCATTGCAGTGTGCTTCAACAGTACTTGGACTCTCTAAAGTACAAACTAAGTTTTTTTTGTGCAGCGTTTTTAGACAGTGTTTCTTTTATAAGCTGTTTACTGTAAATAATTTGTACTTTTATCGCGGATGCAGTTTTTCGGAAGGTTAATATTGTAACATTTCCGCGGCTTGAGGAAACAATCTAGTCATTACCAGATTGATAGAGCGATTAAGGCAGAATGCGACAGAAGAAAAGTAGACCTTCCCGAAGAGGCAGGGAGGATGGGATGGGAGTAAAAAACGTGACCTTTAAAAATTGCAGACGTTCACGGTGGAGAGTGACAGAGCGCAGCGCGATCCATACGTGCCTGTCGATACCCGCTAACAATAGCCGATCCAAAGCGCCTGTCAGCACTCGCTGGAGCCTTCTGATCAAAGGTGCATTGATCACACGCCTTCGTGACCTAATCCCGGGCGAAGGAAAGGAGAAGAGGGTGTCATGGGGCCTGGGCAAAGAGCCCACCGTGGTCTCACCTCACAGTCTGCCTTCAAAACCCCTCAAAGTGCCTGCCAATGCAAAGACAGCGTCTGGAGAGAACAAACATTTGGGTGCCACCACATTCTGGCGACTTGACAGCAGACGGGCGGAAGGAAACGTACGGGTCAACGTGAGTCCAGCGTGCCTGTGCGAGGCGATGCAAAAGGATGCGGAAAATGATGAAAGGTATCAGGAGAGAGAGGAAGAAAGATATTAAAACTCAGCCAGTACTGTGCTGCATCAGAACTCCTGGCGTATGATGGTAACAAGATTAAGGAATATGCATAATTGATCCAGCTCTGCGGAGAGATCGGCTTTTATCCTAACATCTGTGACACACTGAGAAGAAAAGCAAATGCTGGGTGGCATATGCTGGATGTTCGATTCAAATCAAAGTGTTCTGCTCTCTTTTTTCTATCGTCTCTTTATTCTTCTCTCTCTCCTCTGCACAGTCCAGTGGATCTTAGTCAGCAGGGGGTTGCCGATGTTGGTCTAAAGAGCATATTACTCTTGAGCCCAAAAAGGAAATTGAACAGGAAGAGGATTTTAGTGAAGTTCACCCTTTCCGCAAAAGTTTGAATGTTGGATTGCTTGAATGTTTTGGAAATGCCTAGATTGAAAGATAGATTTTCCGGAATGCATTTGCTATCTTTCAACTCTATAAATCCCCAATTGAAGTTTCTAGGACATGGCAAATTGATTGAAATTCACACTCGTGATTTGAAATTGAGCCGGTTCTTCAATTTAGACGTAATCCACAACAATAGTTCACTAATCACCTGAGCGAAACATCTTAAAAACTCCTTCACTCCATCTTCCACTCTCTACAGAAAAGCGGGATAGTTGACAGAATCTCATCCTCCTGCGTCAAACGCTTTCCTTCCTTAATGGGCAATACCATCTAAGAAGTTCAGCAGTCAGCAAAGCCCACAGTTAGCATAAGTCCTCTAACAGGATTGCTCCCTACGGAGTGACTGTGAATTAAAGTGCTGTATGCATGCACACTCATGACTTTGGTAGCTTCTTGTGGAAGGCACCGAGATGATGCTGTTGATTGAAGTGAAGGGGGTAAGTGCACCAGATTGGAAGATGGGCAGAAGAGGGTAATCTGGTGTACTGAAGTGGCGTATGAATTGCCCAGAGGAGTTCCGATGGAGCTTCTGTGGGGAAGCGTCTGGCAGATTTATTTAAGGGGTTGAGTGCTGGCTCGTGCCCGTTTGGAAGATGAAAGGTCGTGATATTGAATGGACAACCCGGGCTGCCTTAGCTCTTCCCTGACTATACACTATGACCTTGGCTTTGTGCACCCATTACACAATTCAGTGGCAGCCCAATCGAATCTGGTTCTGTCGATCAATATCCTATTAAAGCACCACACAAAAAAGGAGAGTAAGAGAACGAGGGAGAGAGAAGGAGGGGCTGTCGGTAGTGGGGGAGAGCGAAATGAAAGTCTCCATAAAGTTAGCCGCTACAGCTACGCTTTTGTAAATGGAACTCCACATAATTGGCCAGTCGATACCAAGCTGGGGTAATTTCGGAGATTGGGTCCGCCTTTCCATATCCTCCTCCCTCCCCCTTTCTCCTCCTTCATCAGCTATTCCCTTCTACCTTCTCGAGTCTTGCAGGGCTCTTAAATGTTCCCAGGGAGAGCCACGAGTTAGTTTTTTTCCCCTACAGCTGGAAGTCGGACACTGTCACGCCACAGCTTGGCACGCCGTCAAGCTCAGGTGAGCAAGGGGACTTGTACGTGAGCCAGTTTTACTGTTGCTGCCGCCCACTCAGAGCCTCTCCAGAAGAGATTTTCGAGGGCTACAGAAGAGACAGGAGAGGATACGGATTAGGATGAGGTTATTGTTATTAGTCTGCCTGCAAGAGCCTCGCAGATATGTTGGCAAGCAGCAAGGCAGCGTGAACCAGGGGCAGGGACACCTGGAAATCCCTGGATGAAGGCCGGGCTCTGGCACGCACCATTTAGCCATATGACCGAACAGGGGGAGCAGATGAATTATGGAGTAGGAGAGCGGGCCGCTGTGGTAGAGACACTGCCGAGCAGCACCGGTGGGGATACGCCCACCAGTCTTGTCAACACTGTGCCAACACCGGGCCAAAGCCTGCCAGTGGGCAGTGCCATCTGCAGTGAAATGCACACATGGGGCTTTAATCTTATCAACACTAGCTTGCTGTAAAATGCCCTACATTTTCACTATAATAAAAATAGATATGCTGTAGAAGCAGGTATGCACCGCTTGTGCCATTCCCAACCTTTGGTTTTTTTCTGTAGAACACCAAAAATGATATGCTGAAGAAATTGATGATTTTCCATCCAGCTACTATCAGCTGTTCTTCACAGTGTTTTTATCAGGAATAGCAATATGCTGAGTCCAGGACTACTTCTTGACCTTCGTCAACTGGACACCGACCTTCAGACTTTACCAGCGAGGTTCCTACTGCCTTCTCTTCTCATTTGGCTTGATGGGAAACTACACAGTGAAGGTGCAAGGTCTAGCCCCATGCAAACCCTTTTCTTCAGACTGAGAACTCTGGACCTGTGCTGTAGGTCTATATCCACACAGGAGCTGATCCAGCAGAAAACCCCAACGAAGACCTGTCAAAGCTCACCAACTTCAGACCAGCCCTAGATGAGATCCCATCACGCCACGGTCCTCTCGCTCAATAAAGCGATGAGGAGTAAGGCGGGGGGAAGACGGGGTGAACAGACGTCCAGGGTTTTGAAGTTGATTGCTGCTGCCTTTGTTGTCAAATGCTTCAATTTGAAAATCCGGCCTGAACAAAAGCCAATTTTTTTTCTCCTCTCTCTTTCTCTTCCTCCTCCCCCTGCTCTTTTCAAATGAATAGCCTCCCCAGCTTTTGTAGATGCTTTAGCGGCCAGTGTTTGGGTGGAAGGGAGGAGTATGTCTGTGTGTGTGTATGTTAAGAGGGATTGTCAACCCTTGAGACAAGAGACTACACCGGGGAAAAAAAACCAACACATTCAGTAGACTCGGTCACTTTGCTGTCAGACGACAAACTTCCCATAACTTGTTGGCTTTTACCATGCTTTCAAAAAAACGTGACGGAATGTTAACGGAATATTCCGCAGTCGTTAAACACACCAGTGCGGGTTAAATCGTAGCAAAGGCCAATATATCGGTACCAGTTTTTGTCTTTTTCAGTTGGATTTCTTTTGTAGTCAACTAATTAATTAAAAAATTGCCACTTTAGTCAGGGTTTGCTAACTTGTGTGGCCCATTTGTTGTCCCAGATGCACAGCTAAGTAAACCCACTGGCTGCACTGCCATTCCTCTGCACTAAGTAAATAGAATAGATTGAAACATTTTGCTAATGTACTTTGCGCCCAGCAACTTGAAAGGTAAAGCAGTAAAGATCAGAGAGAGAGAACAGAAGGGGAAGGAGAGGAGAGAGAGAGAGATCAATGCCGGCCTGATAGCCACAGGCTTCATTTGGAATCCTCCAAGCGAAAGCACTTGATAAAGCCTTTAAGAGGTAGAGACTGCGGATTACCTTTATGATTGATTTCCATTCCAGTCAGACAGACTGCAGTGTGGTCATTTTTCTACCCAAACTGCAGCAGCAGGGCCGGCCGCTCTCGGCGCGAGGGCGCTTTTTGTGTGTATGTGTGTGCGCGTCGTGGGCCGGCTGAGTTACTGCAGCCCGGTGCCCAGGTTAGCTCTCACACAAATTACTTCACATCCTACTATTAGCCATGCAAATGCAGCCGGCTTTACTGCTCGTCATAAATAACCCGCGGTGCCACTTCTATTACAGCAAAGGACCGCCCACCCCCCCTCCAAAAAAAAAGTTAACATAAAGAGATGACTCAGAAATTATAGCACTTCCTTTCTCACTTCCTATGTGTCCAACTTTTAGCTGTTGGCTAGTGCATTGGCTCTCTCTCCTTCCCTTGGTCCAACTTGCCCCTTTAGCCGTGTCCTCTTCCAATGTTAATTAGGCAGCCCATTACCGTGTCTATCACAGTCTTCCACGCTGTCGTCCGCCCGACTCTCCCCCCTCACATACATACATCTCTCTCTCTCTCTCTCTCTCTCCACTTGGGTCTGGCCTATTAGGTATGCAGGACCAGGGCCGCTCTCTTACACATTCGTGCTGTCCTCATCAAAAAATAGTGGTCTCAGTCACCATGAATATAAAGAGGCATCACGGCTTTATGTACTGTATGACAAAGGCGTTTGATAGAGCACTGCTCACCGATGACCTACAGAAAGGGGCACGGGGGGGATTTGCAGCTTGAGGCCACTCGCTCAGGGAGGAAAGTTTTGTTGTAACCAGCACAAGTGTTTCAGTAAGATAAGCAAATGTCAGTTAACTTATTTTTTTTCTTTTATTGAAAAAAAAAAGTTTGAATTTAATTGAATTGGACACACCCAACAGGAAGTAGAATTTGAATGACAGGGAGAAGAAGAATTGTAAAGAATATTAGCTTATTTATCTATCTATCGTTCTATCTATAACTATCTATCTATCTATCTATCTATATATCTATTGTCATATCTATCTATCTGTGTCTATCTATCTATCTATCTATCTATCGTTCTATTTATCGTTCTATCTATCTTATCGTTATGTCTATCATTATATTTATCTATCTATCGTTATATCTATCATTATATTGTTATATCTATCGTCATATCTATCTATCTATCTATCTATCTATCTATCTATCTACCTATCTATCATTATATTTGTCTATCTATCGTTATATCTATCATTATATCGTTATATCTATCGTCATATCTATCTATCTGTGTCTGTCTTTCTATCGTCATATCTATCTATCTGTGTCTGTCTATCTATTGTTATATCTATCTATCTATCATTATATTTATCTATCTATCGTTATATCTATCATTATATCGTTATATCTATCGTCATATCTATCTATCTGTGTCTGTCTTTTTATCGTCATATCTATCTATCTGTGTCTGTCTATCTATCGTTATATCTATCTATCTATCTATCATTATATTTATCTATCGTTATATCTATCATTATATCGTTATATCTATCGTCATATCTATCTATCTATCTATCTATCTGTGTCTGTCTATCTATCGTCATATCTATCGTTCTATCTATCTATAGTTCTGTTGATCTATTTATGTATCGTTATATCTATCATAATATCGTTATATCTATCTATCTGTGTCTGTCTGTCTGTCTGTCTGTCTATCTATCTATCTATCTATTGTTCTATCTATCTATTGTTCTATCTATCGATATATATCGTTCTATAGTTCTATCTTGTATCGTTATATCTATCGTTATATCTATTTATCTGTGTCTATCTATCTATCTATCATTCTGTTGATCTATCTATATCGTTATATCTATCTATCTGTGTATCTATCTATCTATCTATCGTTCTATGTATCGTTCTATACATTGATTTTGTTCTATCGACATTGTTCTACTGTTTTACAGTATGTTTTTATTTATCACTCAATTGTTCTATTTATTTTTAAATTTAGTTTTATTTTTGCTGAGCTGACATGTTTTATGTTAGCTAAATTGTCAAAGTTTATGATACATTTGTCAGATTTTGTTGCTGTTCAAATTAAAAAGTGAGCTTGTTAAACAGGCAAATAGGTGGTCCAAGTGATCCAACTCAAACTTTATTTGTACTTCAGCCATATAAATGAAGATTATAGATGAACCGCTTCAAAATATAATGCTTTAGACCATTTTTGTTCTCAAGTATTTACATTTTTGCTCTCTTTTCTGTGTGTGGCAGCCCCCATCGCGGCAGGGACGGGGCCCAACTTTTCGTTGGCAGACTTGGACAGCTCTTCCTACTACAGTATGAGCCCTGGGGCCATGAGGCGCCCCCTACCCAGCACTTCTTCTAGCAGGTATGCATTGGAAAGGCACACACGCACACTCTCTCTCTCTTCACTCTGAGTCTTAATTAATCAGCCGAGGCAGAGATTGATGTGTTGGCTGAGCGCTCGAAGAGGCTGCAGGAGTCTGAGCTACACAAGCTCCCAGCATATGTGTGTCCACCTGGAACCTTCTCCCTCCGCCACCCGCTCAGCCTACAGGCCAGTCGCACACACATACTGCTCCCCGATGTAAAACCGCACTACGTGGCGCCCCGTGTATGTGGACAGATGTGTGTGCACAGCTGAAACGCAACATATAAATGGTCACTGTGATTTCACTGATGGCCCAAATTTCGCTGTCACTTTTTACATAGTGCAGCATACCTAAAATCCACACGCATGCAAACGTGCATAAACATTTGCACTAATATTTAACATGTGCATTTGAAAATACAGCAAGTCATCATGTGTATGTTCATTTTAGCCATTTCCGTTGAACAAATTTGTTGAATATGGCAGAACGCGCTCGTTAGAGTATTTTTGGACATCATGGGTGCTTTTGATGCACAAAACTGTAAATTAGAGCGCTAGCTCGCTAGCTTTGGAGCCCATGTGTTTGTGTTCGGTCAAATACATCTGTGTGAGTGTGTGTGTGTGTTTTATCATGTGTGCGTCTGCCCACATGCTTCAGTGGCCTCTTCAGCCAGGCCTGCCAAAGCCAACATCTGGAATAAGGACCCTGTGTGTGGCTGCATGCTAGAAACTAATTAAGCGATTATGAGTGAAAAACACCAGTAGGCCTTACATTAACAAATAAATGTCAGAGCTCAGCTTACAGCAGATAACTCACACACACATGACCGCCAGCCTCCAATGACTCCTCGATTCTTCAGTGTGCGTGTTAGATTGTATTATTTCTGCGTGTGTTTGAATAAACTTGCACACGTCCGTGCTGTCCACCTTTTTAACTTCAATAAACATGTTGAATAGTCAATATGAAAATCTAATTTGTTAAAATGTTTTTAATTAATTAAAAAATGTTTTTGTGCCGAAATATAATAACTTCTTAATCCTCTGACACCCTAACTTTTCCACTTATAAAGATAATTCATTATATATTTATATCAAACCTACTGAATTGATTTTTATATCAAGTCCATGTAATCCGTTTTTTAATTTAGCTTTGATCCCATTTATATTTTTCATATCTATCTTATCTGTTTATCACACCACAGGACACTACCCACAATACATATCACAAAATGTAAAATAAATTAATACATTTTACATTATATATTTATATTTAGTATTTTATATTTTTATTCATAGTGTTTATTGACATTTTCATTTATTTCATGGTTAAATTCATTAAATATATTAAACTATATAGTTGTTGTTTTTATGTGTTTTTAGTATGGCAGAATTAGTCTATTTTGTGTTTGTGTTTATTGTTTTTATTGATATTTGTCTATTTTCCTGTATTTAATCATTTACAGTAATTTGCTAAAAGACATTTTTAACACATTTATTGATATTTGTAAAAAAAAAATAGACTTTGTGTACGATGTATGATGTTGCCATTTGATAATTTATTTTAATATATTTAATAACTGAATTTGTTAAGACATTGTATCATAGTAGTTTCTGTCCTCAATAGAGGAAAAAACTATACTAATGAGTGATATCACAGCCCATTTTTATTATCCAATCAAAATGAGCAAAATCAAGCCTCGTCCCTAAAACACATCACATTAATACATGAAATGTTTTCTGATTGCACTTTAATGCATTCGTCTCAATCTGAATGATCGCATTGGCCAAACAAAGCATGCTAGGAGAAAAAAAAACCATTTTACTCATCCGCTCTCTTTCTATTTGTCTTTTGTCGCACAGTTCTGCAAAGCGTATCAAATGCATGGAGGATGAGGTGGACAGCCCGGGAGAGGAGTCCTACTACCCAGGTCAGGGACGCTCGCCTGGAAGCGGCAGCCAAGCCAGCAGCTGGCATGAAGTAGAGCCAGGTAACCGTCCACCCTGAAAGCTAGCCTCCCCCGGCGCTCACACACACACACACACACATTCACACTCTCACACACTGTGGGGTTACGGGTGGAGAGGGATCGGATCTGCTATGTGTATGTGTGCATCCTGTGCGCTGGTTGTGGGACGGCAACAGCTGTGTGGGGATTATTTCTGTTTCTTCCTTTTCTTCTTCTTCTTCTGTTTTTTTGGGGGGTTTCAGCATCTCTGATCCGTCTCTCCGGGTATGACATTTCGGAGATGGCACCCTCTAACTCGAATGGCACCTCATTTGTTTTTCTTTTCCGAAAGATTTCCGCCGTCTCCCCACCCCCCCCTTCTCTTAGACCATCTCAGACGCTAACCATAGACGGCTTGTAGATGCAGACTCACTTAACTTCACATCCATGTGTCTACTAATGCTGCTAACAGTGTACGATCGGGTCCTGTATGCGTGTGGGTTTAAGTGCTGAATCATGCTGGAGTGCGTACATGTGTCCTGTGAACCTCGCCGCATTGCCACAGAGCACAGAGGACTGTAAATCTGTCCCGCTACGAAGCCTCTTCAATCAAGCCTTGCATGCCCTCCTTATTAGAAATAGACGCCGCACAGTGGACAGAGATAGAGAGAAAACACGCACTGGCTATATTAGTGCAGTAAAATGATTAATCTCATAAAAAACATTTTAAATAATTGTTTACATAAAATATGTGTGTATACTGTGAATATTTATTATGTAAATATAACGATATAATAGCACCCACGTATATTTGGAAAATATTTACCTGTACATACATTTAAATATTTATATTCTTATATTTTATAATATATATTTATATATATTGGATATATAAACATAACATATTTTTCTTCAATGTATACATGCATGTGTTTGTGTTTATATATACGTAATAAATATACATAGTATGCACACACATATTATGCAAACAAAAACTTAATTAATAGTTTGACTGCACTCGTATTTATATAAATATACGTTATTATTAAATATTATTTATTGTATTTTATATAATACTGTATGATTTATTATATATTATTATTTACATTAATATAATATTCATATTTGAATGTAATATATAATTTTGTTTATATTTCATAAGTAGTCATATACTATAACAGTCATTCATAATTCAGTTCAGACTACAAGTAACGTAATTTCTACAATAGAATTTTGTGTAAATTCAGAGTTTTTTAATAACAACTTAATAACTTAATAAAATTATTTTCATAAACAAATGTTTTAATTTTTTATCTTACATTACTGTGTGTATATATATATATATATATATATATATATATATATATATATTCTATAATAGAAAGAATATATATATATACATATATAATATATATACAAACACACAGTGCTGTAAAACAATTAATCATTTATTTTTTTGCATTCAAAAGAAATGTTTTTGTTTTCATAATATGTGTGTGTAATGTGTATATTTATTGTGTATATATAAATACATGAACATAAAGTATATATTTCAGAAAGTTTGTTTATATATTAAATATATTTATTTATTGTATAAAGCAGAGGTCACCAACCCTGCTCCTGGAGAGCTACTGTCCTGCAGATTTCAGCTCCAACCCCAATCAAAGACAC
>JAUCMU010000047.1:6500681-6514409 GCA_032275025.1 Enteromius treurensis | reverse complement strand
AAGGTGTTCTGGGTTACTTGATAATTACAGACAGGTGTGTTGGAGCATGGTTGGAGCTAAGATCGGCAGGGCGGTAGAATATATAGAATATATAGAAATGGAAATATAAACATGTAAATATTTTGAAAATATATACTGTATGTGCGAATTTAGATAAACATTATAAATTGCAATTATTCGTTTGACAGCACTATTCATTGTTTTATATATTGTATTAATACATTCATTTTTAGTTATTTTAACAATTTTTTTTTAAATCTTTAGTTTTTTTATTCTCCCAATACATCAGCTGATTATCGTCCTATAATCCCGCCTCTCTTTTTGATGACATAACAAGAATATCCCCAGATCCTTTTTCGTAGACTGTTTCGGTTATAGACCTATAGAAGAATACAGTCGGTGATGGAAGTGAGGACCATCCAAAAAAGAAAACCCCAAGATGTCACCCGTGTGTGTGTGTATGTGGCTGTCCAGCAGGTTCTGGACACATCATATCTGACATGAATGGTTGAACTGCTGAGTTATTGCACATTTGCTTCTACACCTCTTATTCACCCTGCCTTTTTGTTCTTTTGTCCCTCCTTGTTTCTTTCTCCTCCTTCCTTGTCTTTCAAAGCTGGATATAAACTGCGTGGCTCGCTAGCTAGTTCGTTCATCTCAAGACAAGGTAAAACTACATCAATGTTGTCACCCTTCCACACCTCACCTCCCCACCCCATCCAAAAAAAAGGAGCTTGTTCATTGTGCCGTCTAGTTTTGTCGTCGTCATTGTTGTTTCGTACCTTTTTTTTTTGTTGTTGTTTTGTTCAGACGATTTTCTTCCCCCGCCTGCTTTGCCCCACAAAAGGAACAGAACGTGGAGAATGTTTTTGTCCCCCTTGAAATGACATGCACCCCCCTGTCCCGTGAAATCCTTATGATTTGTTTGTGTGCATGACTTCATCCACATCCATAAACGGTGCATTTGGAAATGTTTGCGTTAAAGTGGTATGTCTTCGTGTTTTTGAGGATGCAATGTTTGGAAAAATTTTAATAATTATATTAGGGATGTGCAAATATATGCAGTTTCTATTTTATACTAATATAATTATTTTATGTATTTTGTAAATATACTGTTTATATTAAATATTTAATTCTTATCATTTATTTGAATTAATTAATTTACATTTTTAAAATACATTAATATTTTGTAACTATTATTTGTGCATTAAATTGATATAATTAGTATTTTGTAAATACATATTTCATATATATGTGTGTGTGTGTGTTTGTGTGTGTTATGTTATTTAAATATTGCATATTTAATTCTTATAATTTACTTTATTAATTTATTTTTTTTAGATACATAAATATCTTTTAAATATGTTGTGTGTGTATTTATATATTTATGTACGTTATATACATACACACAATTTTATTTGTGTGTATATATATATATATATATATATATATATATACGCACACAAATATATATATTTATATTTACAATTTTTGTATCATTTATTAATATATATTTTTACTTTCACACACACACATATTTATATACATAGATAATTTCATATTTACAACTTTTATATTTTATGCATATATAATTTCATTTATTTTATATTACGTCAACTTTTTATATATTTATTTTTACATAAATGAATAACTTAACCTCTAAATTCATCCAGTTTAAAGCACTTGCACTGTTTATTAAAGCTACAAAATAAAAGAAAAGGATTCCTCCTTAACTCACTTATTTTAACTCACTCACCAAATACTTGGTTATTGGGTGATTAGTTGACTAGTCTGCGTTTCTGGCACATCCCTAATATATCTGAAGGTGGAAAAAGGCAATGCACAGGGAATATGGAGGGGTGCTATTGATTTAGAGCTGTGTCTCACTATTAAGTGCTTTTCACCGTTGCATCGGCACCAAGCAAGCGAGAGTCTGCTCCAGTGTATGTTTGCTTGAATGTGAGAGGGATTGTGTGAGTAAACCAAGAGGGTGAGAGAGAAAGTGAGTGCGATCTGACCTCCCGATCACTTGCTCGCCCATGACAGGAACGCATTTCTCGTCCAATCAGCGACTTTTATCAATTTTTCAGCCGTGGTGTTGAACGACAAAACAACTGTGACATCTTGAGCTCTTGTTATGCCTGCCATCTGTTTGATTTGTGTCCCTTTCCATGAATCTCCCCCCTCGAGTGTGTTTGTGTTTATGTGTGTGTGTATGTGGGCCGCTCCTATCTATATTTGATAGTGGAGACCTTTGCTATGTGTTTAAATTTAGCCAGGCTTTCTAAAGTATGTCCGTGGCAGCAGCGTGCTTGGCGTGGCTCAGGTAGCGGGTGTCAGGTGATGGGCCGCTGAAGGCGCTCCGGGGTGACGTCTGCCCGTCAATCTGCTCGTCGCACGTAACCAAGTGTCAGCACAGACATACCCCTATGACCTCTCACCACCTACTCCAAACATAAACAATTACAAGCCATTCTAAAATTCATGTTTTTACGTATTTTGTTTTTCAAATCTAAAATGACTTAAATTAATATTTTAAAATTGTATTATTTAACATAAAAAAATGTATTAAAATATTATAATTATATTAATATTATAATATAATAATTAATAATAATAATTTAAAAAAACATTTACATGTATTTACACACACACACACACATATATATATGTGTATATATATATAAATAGTACTATAAAGTATATACACACAAGTAATTTTGTTTTATCAAATATATATTTATCAAAAATATATAATATATAGCATTTTTCTAAAATATTACTTTTATTGCAAGAGATCTTTGTGCCTTTAGTGCCCTTTTGGTAATTACTTGCATCATAAAAGAACATTCAAGATAACAGCGCTTAAATCTGTATTTCGAAAAATTAATAGTCCACCTGTAAATTGTAGCAAGTGTGTGTTGAGACTAGTTTGGGTAGATTCACTGCCGAGTTCAGCCGGGCCAGCACTGATTGATGTGCCGGAGGGGACAGAGGGAGCGCTACAGGACGAGAGCGATGGAGAGCAGCAGAGAGGCGCACTCAATACAGAATTGCCTCCTTGCCCGTCTGGGTTCCGTCAATTTGTCAGACTTGAGGGAAGAAGAGAATCGGGCCAGGACCGGTACCCAGCGTGTAATAACGCCTCGGAAGGGAAAGTGCTGACTACGGCCAGGCTTTGATTCCAACTGACAGAACCTTTTCAAGTGTTCATTACTCACTCCAAGACATCAGACCCCGTCCACAGCAAACACAGACACTTGCACACACACAATCAAAGCCAACTGTCCGCCAGCCCACAGCCTTCATTCTGTTTGGACTTTCCCACCAAAACGTCCCCCTCAGAACCACATCCAGAGCTCAATCGAAGAACGCTGCTTCCAATATAGTGTCTAGCTGGTACGAACGTGCTCATCAGTTGGTCCAGATGGCTGTTGGACCTCGTTTTGTCCTGGTAGACCTTGTTGGTCCAGCAAAAAAATTTAATTTGGTGTTAAACTTAGCCCTCGGAACATGCTAAAATACGGACAGGCATTGAAATTGATTTCAGATAAATATCAAAAAGTCAGAATTAGCATTAAAAAGACATAATTGTCACTTGACAAGCTAACTGCCAATGAAGCTAAATGCAGTGCAAAACTGGAATGATGCACCTAGACACAATCAGTGTAACTTTAGATAAGGTAAAATATTGATAAGTTAATGTCTGCAGTGGCGATGTGCTTAAAAAGCATTAGCCATAGCAAATGTTCTTTTGATGGTTTTCAGCGGCCTGTGACAGTGAGTGAGTGTATGTGTGTGACTTAACCCCATGTTTGTCCTCTCATTCTATTATCCTTCACCCCCTTCTCTTTCCCGCTACTTTCTGTTTGTTTGTTCTGTCATTGACTCTCTCTCGTCTCTGTCATGGTCTCTGGCGAGTAGTGTTTGGGTGACTCTGGGCTCCACCTTCATCTGATGAGTCCCAACGACACCGTATGTTTCCACTCCGCTCTGTCTTCCACCGCTGTCAGCGCACTCATTGAAATTGATCTTCTGAAGCATTCTGTGCTGAACTTGTGAGTGTGAGGAGAAAATGAGAAGCGCTGAATGGGGAATTTTTACACTCTGTGTGTGTGTGTGTGTGTGTGATGAATGAAGACTGGAAAATATTGGTAAGCTGTGCTAAATGTGCTTGATGGCTTCTTCCTTACAATCTTTTATCACATTCGTATTGAAGTAGCAACCATCTCTTCCTGGTTTCATTGACCTCTTCGTTGACCTTTCCGTGACCTGAAGTGAATATCAAATCCAATCTCTAATGGTCATTGATGCTGGGAAGAGATGCTGTCTTTCTTTCCATCTTGTTTTCTCTCTCTTTCTTGCGCCTGAAAGGGGAAGGAGTCTGCGAGGGCTGGAGAAACCAAGGATGACTTCTAGTCACTCACACGCACACAGAAACGCACCAAAACACATTCACCTGCGCATCTTACCTTCCTGTATCTAAAAACAAGTTAAATATAAAGCAGATAACTGCAATACATCTGGCTGGTAGTGGAACACCTTGAGCTGTGTAGTTATTATTATTATTATTATTATTATTATTATTACTCAAGTGTATTATTATTATACATTTTTTGTTTGTATTATTAATGGGAAAGGCACTAAGTTATTATTTTTTATTAATATTAACATTAATATTGATTATTTAAAAATTTAAAATGAATTAAAATCTATTTTATGCAGCAGTATTTTAATGTTTAATATTTAATGCTAATAGTAATAATAATTATTATTATTTTCAATGGAAAAATTTAGTTTATGTATATATATATACAAATTTTAAACATTAATTTTAAGGATATCCTGTGTTTCTACAACAGAATATACTAAAATAATATCAATAGTATTAATTTTAAAAATATTCATTTAAATATATATATTTTTTAATAGAACTTTCGATTTGTATACATTTTTTTTATATATTTTTATATATATATATATATATATTATATATTTTTTAATATGTTTCTCTTTACGAAAGTGTAAATCTGTTGGGCACTAGCAAGTGAATTACATTTTGAATTTCTGGAATGAAAAGCCGTAAGTTTTAGTCCACTTCTGTGCACTAACAAATACACTTCATCAACAGTATATTTGATGTCAGATCTCTAAATAGACTCATTTAGCTATAATTGGCTCATAATAAGTGCAGTGGCCTCCGTACAAGAGGCTGTGGGGGGCGTCCCACACACCAGCGCTGCTATGTATTTAGAATGAGATGTGTGGACAGAGCGAGGAGAGTGAGGGCCGCCGGCTAAAACCATTAATACAGCTTTAGCCACACATGATTGAATTGCACTGGTTAAAGTCATTTGCTAGCGTCTGGATGAACTTGTTCCTCCGGGGGTGGTGGGGGTGTGAGTGGACTGCTCTCGGGGAAAAATAAGACATAAGACCAGCGCTTATATCCTGTCCCAGTGCAGAAGAATGGACTAAACGCTTTGACCGGGTGACAAATGGGCCAGCGCTGCCTCCTAATTGCCCCTTCTATTTGCAGTTCATTCTTATCAATTTGCATTCCTAACCTCAAGCGGCTAATCGGTCGTGGGTTTCCCTCACGTCTGTCTATTTTTCCCCTGGAGCGAGAGGTAGAGTGAAGCGAGGCAGTATGGGAGCGCTAATGCCGGAGGGAGGAGTTGAACTAACGTGGCTGAGCATGCACTAACAGACTTCAGTCATTCTCAGTTAGCTTATGTTAGCCTGTGCATCTGAACTGTTGCTCGCATTAACCCCTGCCAAAGCACAGCCGCCTGGCAGACTGTGAATGTGAATACTGTGTGCTTTGCATCCCTAACTCCTCTTCCCTCCATGTCTGTTCAGCTTTCTCTTTCTTTTTCTCCACCACATCCTGTTTCACACATCGCTACGTCAATTCATTTCACTAGCCCACGGGTAAGGTGCATAAGATACTTTAAAAACGGTCTTATGGTTTTGTTTTTGCATTTTCAGGCCCCATTTTTACCATTAACAACTAACCTCGCACCCATCGCCACTAATTGGAACCAACTGAAAAACGTTTAGCGTTTACAGGAATGTTACGGGTTCAGAGCTACGCTTAACTCTGCACAGAGGACATGGTGATGGAAAAAAATGACAGGGAAAGAAAAATTATATTCCAGTGCTTTTGCGTTCTCACAGAATCATGGCATTCCCCTGAGAAACTTTACCATCATTCCCAAAAGTGTTGCAATCCCAAAAAAGAACTTTTTGTATTTACTCGCAAGTATTGCGAGTACTTTGCGTTCACTTCAGAGAGATATATATATATATATATATATATATATGCAGTTTTACGAGTGCAAAATTTCATAGGAGGATTCAAAAGTTTTCCGAGATTCTCTGGGAAATGGCAAAGTTTTGCGAACAAGTTTTACGAGCGGACCCAAAGTTTATTGGAACGCAAAAGGTTTGCAAGTGCGCGCAGTGTTTCAGAGAAGGACAAAAATAAACAAATACAAAGTTCAATGGGGTAAAAAAATCATTTAGCAAGTGATTTGCAAGCAATGTTTCGTAGGAGGATGCAAAACTTTTACGAGCGAGCACCATCTCTCTAAAAGTTTTCAGGGAAACCGCAACGAACGAAAACGTTTTGGAGGAATGCAAAAGTTTTTAACCAAATGCCAGGTTTCTCACCGAACACGTGAGATGTGTTTTGCTAGTTACCTCAATGTTTCTTACGGAAGGTTTTATGAGAGAACACAAAAGCATAACAATATAAGTATATTTTTTTCCACATCACCATGCGTCTTTAGGGATTCCGTGTTCGACTGATAGCATTTGTGGCGTACAGTAATGTTGATTGCCACAGGAAATATTTTAACTCGTCCCTTGTTTTCATTCAAACAAAAGCATATGCATCCACATTAATTCATCTGTTAAAACTAGTTTATTATTTGATCTCTAAATCATTTTTACCTATATTTTATGGGTTTCACAAATTGTTACATCTCTATACTGTACATCAAGTATCTTAACCATTAAAATCTGGCCCCATTAAGCCCAGATTTTTAATGACGGGGACAGCTAGAAATTTTTTTTTTTGTGGTGATCAATACTATGCTATCAATCGAGCTTGTTCTGAACCCGGAGTATTCCTTTAAGCTCGCCATCGAAAGTCTGACTTACTTACACAGAAGATGAATAACACTTACTTCTGTTTTGAGAAAGGTCGTGCCTTGTGCGCATGTCTGTTGACATCAAGACATCGGTACTCTACATACTGCACTGGGAGAGGTTCGCCGTTCGGCCCCATATAGTGTATCTTGCGCCACCCGCTGGGCCTCACAGTCTCTCCTGCTGTCTTTGACCCCCATCCACCCTCACCCACCCACCCAAACAAACCACCCCAACCCTCCTATCCACTCTCTCTCCTTTGAGCCAGCCTGTATCTCCATGACCTTGCGTTATTAAATTGCACTTATCAATCATTCTTGCCAGGGATGCCATCGCCTACCACATTAAAGAAGTCAGAGAAGTCTGGTTTCAGCAGCCCTGTGCCTTCGCAGACCGCTTCCCCTCGAACGGCATTCACACACCATCATCGACCTGTCATTACAGGACCCAGAGGTGAGGTCCCAACACCCCACCCTCCTCCAACTGCACCAATCTTCTTCCCCAAGCTCCTCCTCCCTGCCAGCAGTTCTCCCACAATCCTTCAAATACCAGTTTCCTGCACACCCCACACTGTCCCCTTGTAACACTAGACCGGACGAGCATGAACCTGAAGTCTGAACGCACTCTGCATGAAGGGGCGTTCACACTGACAGCCTTTTGTAGGATCAAAGCATCCAGACATTTTCACAAGTTGGAGATGCAACCAATTTGAGTAGAGTTTAGCTTATTATGCAAATGAGCAGGAACACAATGTGAATATGGACTGGGAGTTAAGATTTTTTTTAATTCACACGCTCTTGATTCAGTTTGATTCTCGTAAATGTCTGATCAAGTTCACGTTCAGTTCTGATTCAGATTCAACTCCGATTCATTTGGGTATATTTCAATTACAGTGTCTCTCAACCAATGCTGTAAATTGAAATGTTTAATTGTTTTATTTACTTATAATCAGCACAACCAAAAACAACTCTGTGAGGTTTCAGGTACACATTTAAACATATTTCTTGCCTAAAACTTGTATTTTACTGGTTGTGCTGGATGTTTTTGATTCACTAAAAAGAGCTAGTTGTTTTGCTGTCAGTGTGAACTGGGCTTGAGGCAGTGCGGGTAAAAGTGAGCTGAATATTTGTAGCTTGTTACAGTTGTTGACAAATACGCTAAGGACGTGAGAGTGGTTACTTTACGAGTGCAGCCCCGTGGCGTGTGTCCTCGCCAGGCTGCTTGATTTACATGCGTTTAATGTAAACACTTAACCGGATCTCTGAGTGTGACTTACACATGGCTTGGTTTTCCCAGCGAACGAGGCTTTATCAGACAGAGGCCTGGATCAGGTTATCACCACCGTATTGTCACTGGCTGTGAATGGTTTTGTCATAGATAAGGACGGTTTTTAATCAAACCCAAAGACGTCTTCACGTGGTTGAGAGTTATTGCGAGTATAATACACTCCTGAATTTACGGCCTGTTGGCTTGTTCGTGGTTTTCCATCGTGCATTCAAAGCACTTTTTGTCTAGTATTCGACAAGCTATGTGCAAACTTGAAAGTCTGTGTGGAAATTTACATGTTTTTGCTTTTTCCCTGGTATTAATATTCTTCGTTTGCTGGATGTAAAGCTAAACGCCTCACAGAATTGTTCTGAAGGGCTTGTTTCCAGCATTAGTTAGTTTGAATATGTTGAAGTAAGAAACCACAACTTAATTTGTGAGGCTATTAGTTTTAAATCACGCTTGGAATTGGTATCGCTGTCATGTGAATATTTTATGCCCATGTGGACGCGAGGCGCAAAATGGATTTAGTATGCATACACAGCGAGGCTTGTTGCCCCTTTAAGAGTGCTTCTTAAAAGCTAAATCCATGAATCTATGATTGATTTAAACGGCCTCCCTCTTTTCAGAGACGTTAGTCAAACTCTGTTAGGTGGGGCGGCCAGAAAACTTCTTTTTCGGAAACCATTAAAGAATATTTAAAACCGCCTAAATCTGTCCTCCCTTTCAATTGACCGTGCCACTTCGTAACACTTGCTCTTCCCTATTTTTTTAAACTGGGTGAAGTGGAGACCTGTTGCGTAAAAAAAAAAAAAAAAAGGCCTTTATTATCACCTTAGTTATTATTGTGATAATCCACCATTCAATGAAAGTTGAGCAATGGGCCAGTGGGATAAAAAAGGTTGCGGAAACCAAAAAAAAAAAAAAAAAGATCAGTGAACCAACACGATTTGCAAAGTGGAACTAATCCGGAGCCTTTTCTATTACGCGCGGGTGGCAGCACAATGGCAACAGAGGAGCCGCGCTCAACCAGCTGCTTGAGTCTGCCTCCTTTTCAGCGCATCATTATCATTTCCATATTTGCTTTGGGAGGTATGTGTCCGCTGGACCCCCCTCAGACTAACTTTTAGGGCCACCCACTACCTCTGCAGCCGGCCTGTGCCTCTTTTGACTTTAGTGACTCTGTAATAGAAATATAGAGGTCAAACAGGTACATCTATCTATCTGTCTGTGCCTCATGTAAGAAATTTATAAAAAATGTAATACATTTAATTTCCATATAAAAAATTATGTATATTAGTATTCTAATGTGTTTAAAATGTGTGTATTTGTTATGTTGTTAATTAAATCAACAACAATAATAATAATGCAATTTAAAATAAAAAAATAATACAATAAATGCTATAATGTGTAATAAACAAATACTACAGACTAAATACATTTACAGAACACATTAGGAAATACGTATATTTTTGTTGCAGTTGGCTTTCTATTTTTTATTTATTTATTATTATAAAAAAAAAATTGGCTCATGTAACTATCAATGTAACTGTAATAATATAATTTTGCTTCAAGGTCAACTGTATTAAATTTTATTTAAAGTATATTTAAATGTGAATATACATAAGTAAATATTTAAATATATTTAATCAAATAAATTAAATAAATATATATATAATAAAAAAAATATTATTAATGATGAACAAAATAAAATAAATAGCTATAAGTAATAATGTAAAATAAAACATTTAATAAAGATAATTGAAACAACTGCAAACTACATTATTTTTGTTTGACACTCAGTCAGTTATTCAGTCAGTCTGGTATTTAAATTTTTTTTTTCCTGCTGTTTCTTATAGTCCGAGGCTTTTATAAATATTTAGTTTACACCTCAGTTAA
This sequence comes from Enteromius treurensis, assembly GCA_032275025.1. NCBI lineage: Eukaryota > Metazoa > Chordata > Actinopteri > Cypriniformes > Cyprinidae > Enteromius > Enteromius treurensis. Next base: position 6,504,089 of record JAUCMU010000047.1, on the reverse strand, counting down.
TGTTTCTTCTAAGTTTAATGGTGCAGAGCTTAAACATTCAGCCACAACAAGGCGCCCCAGGTTCTCTTTGGCCGTTAACACCATTTGATGCTTCATGTTCTCGAACATGGTGGCACCACACTTGTGAGAACAGCCCACTGGTTAATAAAGCACAAAGAGAAGTCATTTCTAAGGATCAGACTCTTCTTCTGGGGCTCCCATGATCTCCTGGTGTCTATAGTGAAGCCTCTGTTCTCGCTCTCACGCTTGTGTTCTGGTATTAGCCTCATCACCACCCCTTTTTAATTCGTGAAGCCTCTTTTAGCACATCAGTGTGGTTTTCCCCCATGCGCTCCATGAATATTAAGGCACAGGAGACGGTGTCTTGCATTTAGCGGAACGGGAAACATCGATGGCAGAAGAGTTGACAGGCCTTGAAGAGTGAATTATGTCGTCCAGCGGCTCTGACAACTCGAGACACGGTCAAACTTTGTTTACTTGCAAATTTCCGTCCAAATAACCCCCATTAAATGAATAAGAACATGACAAGGGAGCAAGCCATTTAAGTAATTGGCTATCGTTCCACAACACTTAGATTCTGTCAGCAAGCGAAGAAGAAAAAAAAGTGTTGTTTTTTTTTTCTCCTCGCTAATTGACTTGGGCAATTTGCATAATTGAGACGGTAGGTTTCACTGTAGCTGACGTAAGCTGGTTACCAAACCTGTAACGCTGATCTACGGTCCGTTTGGCTCTAGAGAACCGACTCAGTCATGATTTAAAGGCAGAACAGGTAAGCGTTTGTCCTCGCGAGGGCCGAATGATTGACGATAGTTGAAAAATAGTTTTGTTTGGCGTGGAGAAACGTCACGAAAGCGCTCCAGTCTCAACATGTTGCCTCCAGATAGATGCGGCGATGCCAGTTGGATCCACTTCTTAGAATAACGGAGCAGAAACCATATGCTGCTCAAGTGTTTCATTAAGTCCGCTCTTGGATTGCAGCTAGCGTCCGTCAGTTTCATGGAAAAGGCTGTTTAATGCCATCTCTGGGCCAGTGGGTTTCCAAATTCAGCTCTGGCTACATTAGTGCGCTTTTTTATGAAGAAATCGTTTCAATTTAGCCAGTGTTTTGTCACGTTGTACATTTTTTTTTGGTTCGTTTTACTGATACTAGTTAACAAAAATAAGACTTCAGTAGAGGAAAATGGATGGACGGATGAATAGATGGATAAAATTATATATTGAGCTACAGACAGATGGATGGATAAAGTGATATATTGAAATTCAGACAGATATATTTATAATAACTATTATATATTTCCTAATGTGTTCTGTAAATTTATTTCGTTTTAGTATTGATTTATTTTAAATAATACCATTTGTTTTATCATTTATTATTTGTTTTATCTTGCATTATTATTATTATTATTATTATTATTAAGTATTGTTTTATTATTAGTCATTAATAAATACCTATTTATACATTTTTGGAACGACTAATATTTACAGAAAATAATTTGCATATTATTATAAAGAATACTAATATACTGCACATAATTATTTTAATGGCAATTAAGTTTATTACCACTGACATATATATATTATATGAGGCATAGATGTTATCAAATGGATATATTTGCTTTTTCTCTTGACATTTGTTCAACATTAATTAAAATTGCTGTGCTTCTTTTTTTTATTAGTAATTGCGTTGACGTGGTGACTTGGCTGGTGGTTTTTAAGTATGCTGGTGTGATTGTGTGTGTGTGTTTTGTTAGCATTTGTGCTAAGTGCGAGAGTGTGGTCCACTCAAATCCTGACTCAGCCTTGTAAAGGGTGTGTCTCAGCGGGGTTCGGTCTCTGCGGCAGCGCCTCGGGCTAATCCAATCGGCCAGGGACTGTAAAGACGCTGCGCGCGTGTCTTCGCATCTCCTTCATAAAAGTTGCGTCCTACCCCCAACAGAAAGAGCCGGGGCCGTGAAAAGAAGGCGTCGGGAAAGGTAAGACGGAGAACGACACCAAAAGAAGGGCAGGAGGGAGTCGTCCATTCCATTATTACTGTAAATACAATGGCTACATCGCAGCCCAAGCGTCCAGAGTTTCCAGTCACCCTCTATTGACAGAGCCATAAATCAAGGCCGGAGCTAAGTGAATTACTGCAGCAGGGGGCTGTGGTTTTAACAATGTTTATGTAGTATCAGCTTACCATCTCTCCTGAAAGAGAGCGAGAGACTGGAGAGGGTGAGTGCAGAGTCTTATTAACTCCGCTGCGATACATCACGGCTTAAAGACCCCGCGCTGCCGCACATCCCAGGCATTATACTAATAACCAATAACCGAATATTACCTCTATTAAGAGCCGCCTAATTAGATTGTGCCGGTTACAATTAAATACTTGATAAGGTTCGATCCATTAAAGGACTGTCAGTCCCAGAGCGCTCCGAAGGCCTGCCAGCAAGGTGCGAAAGAAAGCCGAGGACCGATGCGTCACCGAGACCTTTTATTAGTTGCATCGCTCGTAATGGCGCTGCTGGATGAAAGAAGGATCTGGCACCCGTTATGGGACCAAGTACCGCGCTCTTTTGCTCTCCGTCGCTGCTCGTGTGCTTTTCAAGTGTTGTTGACTGAACAGCTGGTTGTTACGGTGCCTGCCCATTGTTACAAACAGGTGCATGCATTGTGTGTGAGTGTGCGCTGTCACGGACCTTCTGAGTTGGAGTAGATGCCATTTTTAATTACAGCGACATGGCCGCGTGGGATAAAAGTGCAACAATGCGGAATGACTTTAAGAAGTAAATTCATTCAGAAAAAGGGGATTTGATCTTGAAACCATTTCACAGCCTGTTCTTAAGTGTTCCGACAGTTATTAGCTTTGTAAATCGAGCAGTTTTTATATATATTTAGATTGAAAACGCACATACCGTACTTGGTATTTTATTACATTGGCATTAAATTACAGGAAACTGTTTTACAATGCTGTTGCAAGTATTTCTCATCCAACAGCTGAGGGCTCAATTGATTTTTTTTTTCTCCTTTGGAAAGTCATAGACATGCTGTCATAGTTTTTCATTGTGTTGTTGGCGCAAATGGGAAAGCAAATAGATATGTGTCGTAGACCACATTTGGGCCTGCCCAAACTTCCTGTGACGCTACATTATACTTCACGAGCAAAGTCTGGCCAAGCTGCCGTTTTTTCCCAAAAAAATGGGAACCAATGAGACTGATGTGGGTGTAACGCGATGACGCCACAGTTCTGCGGCGTTCAAACATGGTGTGTACCGAGCAGCAACAATCGTTCGACGATTTTCCTACTTCTTTAATGAAGCTAGCTACAATTGGTTACGGTGGCTTCAGGTTTCGTCGCTATGCATACGTCATCAGAATGAGTGGTCTGATTGGTTGTAGATTCGTCCAGTAGTATACAGAGGCATCTGA
>JAUCMU010000047.1:6466806-6500581 GCA_032275025.1 Enteromius treurensis | reverse complement strand
GTAGATTCGTCCAGTAGTATACAGAGGCATCTGATGGACGCAGGTTAAGCCCGCCTCCCAGAAGGCGGGTAGTAAGGAAGCTTGGCCAGACTAAGGTCCTATGAGCTTTATAGTCGCGGAAGCCAGGCTAGTAGACCACTAGATGTTTACACAACTTCTGTATGATGACTTCTGCTTCTCAGAGCTCTGGAAATGTGAAATGTGTCCATTAACTACTCACCCATATGTTGTTCCAAACATGTAAGATGTACTTTCTGAGAAACCCAAAAGAAACCTCTCATACTTGCAATTAAGTGATATTCATTGTATGGACAAAACAGTTGAAACATCTTCAAAATATCTTCTCGCTCTCATGTCATTCCTAAACTGTATGCTTTCACTTCTGAGAACCCCAAAAGTAACCCGTTTATCCTCAAAATTAAAGTCGGTGTTGGTCCAATGGTTTACAGTAGTTTTGGACCCCATTGACTTTCATTATATGGACAAAACAGTTGAAGCATCCTCAAAATATCTTCCCTCTCTCATGTCATTCCAAAACACTTAATTTCTGAGAAACCCGAAAGTAACCTTTCATACTTGGAGTTAAAGTGTTGCTACAATGTTGTAGTTTTGAACCCCATTGACTTTTATTATGTGGACAAAAACATTTAAAACATCTTTAAAATGTCTTCCCGCCCTCATGTCAGTCCAGTCCTGTTTGACTCCATTTCTGAGAGACCCAAAGGCAACCTTTCGTCCTCACATTTAAAGTCAATGTTGTTCCACAGCTCTTCTTGGTTTTGAGTTCTGTAAACGTCATAAAGGTTTGGACTGACATATTCAACAGACTTTATTTCTCTCCTTATTTTTATTTTTATGAAATCAAAAACAGTGTCCATCCTCTCTAAAGTCCCTCTTTGTCCCCTTGTGAGCGTGTGTGTGGCTATTTTGAACCAGTAAGCCCATAAAAGCACTTCACCTTTGTGTGTCCACCCCCATCTGCATGAGCAATCCAACCAAGCACAAACCCAACACAACACCCACATCCTTTCTTCACCTCTTACGCCCCTCTTCTCCATCCGTCCTCTCCGTCGCCGTTTTCTGACCAAGCTCCTCTGTTTGTTTCTTTACAGCGAGTCCTCACGCCACGCCGTCAAGTCTCCATTTCCCGACGTCGCCAATCATCCAGCAGCCCGGCTCGTACTTCTCCCACCACGCCATCCGCTACCACCCCCAGGAGACGCTCAAGGAGTTTGTCCAACTTGTCTGCCCTGACAGTGGTCAGCAAGCTGGACAGGTGGGCTTCCTTAATGTAAGAAGGAGCATTTTTGTACATACATACACACTCCTACTACTGTCTTATCATGTTTTGTATCCATATAGACACTTGGATTGTTTAGTTTGTAGTGATTTGTTTAGTTTTTTTTGCTCATTTGTGCATTACATTTTATTCTAAAAACATACGTACAACAGGAAGGACAAATGTGAATTTTGAAGTTTCAAAATAAAATCCAAAACACATGTGTATGTTAACAATATTTAGCATTTACCCTTTAGCATTAAAATACTTGACACTATACACTATATCATTACACTATATATTATATTATGGATGCATGTATTTGTATTTCTGTGTGTGTATGTATTTATATTGTATATAAATTGTGACTAATTGCATCCGAAATAGCCCTAAAAATGTAAATATATTTGTCTATAAATTAAAATATATATATTTATATATATATATATATATATATATATATGTATGTATGTATGTATATGCACACATAGTAGTGGTGTCAAATTATTAATTGCGATTAACTATTTACATATAAATACAAACACATGCATATATATATATTTAATAAAAATATTTTTATATATTTAATATATTAACATATTATGCAAAATATAAGAATTTGGATATATAAAAATATATGTGAAACTATAAATGTGATATAGAAATCCCAATCCTTTCTAGAGGTTGATCCATCTCTGACCAAACTGCTGTGGCCCTGACGGCCGGAGCAGAGACCGCGAGCAGTTTGGGTCATAGATTATGAACGGAGAAGTGCGCACAACAGCAGATTTTTGATTTTTTTTCTAATGGCTAGGAGCAGCGAAAAATTGCAGAGCACATTATCCTGACGCACACGTGTGCGCTGCTTCTGTTGTGCCTGCCGGTCATACGTGTCTGGAAGTTGATATTCAAGATTGTGTTTTCATGTGTGTCTTTTTTTTTCATCCAGCCCAACGGGAGCAGTCAAGGGAAGGTGCACAACCCGTTCCTGCCCACCCCCATGTTGCCGCCTCCTCCGCCTCCCCCGATGGCGCGACCCGTGCCCCTGCCCGTACCAGACTCCAAACCTCCCTCCACCTCAACCGAGGGAGGCGGCAACTCCCCTACCTCGCCAAGTGAGTACCACGGCCCATCACCTGCCGTCACACACACTCAACCCTTGATCCCGAATGTAAAGTGTCTTGTGTTTCCCAAGCATGTAAAAAAGTTTATCTCCAGTGTTTTTCATAATGAATAGAATTTCCCATCAAACATGCGCAGTATCTGTATCAAGCCTTCCTCTCAACAGCTGTACTGCTCCCGATACAATATTGATATTCATTTTGTGTGTGTGTGTTTAATTCACCACAGCCTACTCCACACCGAGCACGTCTCCCGCTCAGCGCTTTGTCAGCGTGGGCCCCAGAGACCCCAGCTTTGTAAATATCCCTCAGCAGCCTCAGGTGAGTACACATGCACAGATCCACCGAATCCCTGAAAGTCCATCAAGAGTGCTTGTTGTCTGTCCTAATAGGCTTTCAGCTCTGTTATGCCAGCTCATATAACTCCCTCGCTCGCCGTGAGAGCTCATAGCTGATTTATTGTGTGTAATTGGCATGTTCAGACTCGGATTCGACGGCACGGCGGCCGCAGCCTTGATTTATACCCCTCACACACACGTGTACAATCGCTTGCGTGCTACAGATTAGTTGTCATGTGGTGCAGTTTATAATTTGACATGGCTTTTATGACATTTGGCCAATTTGAGGTTCTCAGGATCAGCCAATAACTGATAAAAACGAGCTGTTAAACGTAAAGGGAACGTTTACGCAACGTTTGTTCAATGTTTTGTAATGATTAAGCCCCGTTCACACCGAGAATGATAACTATATTAGCGTTCGCACAAGCAGACGACGTCGTCTGTTTATTGAAAGCTCATGCGCGTTTCGCCACTTTAAATTCGCTGTCAATGTTTTTATCATTAATAAAACAAAAAAAGTAGTTCTGAAAGTTAATCCAATGATATCATTTCTCTGTGGCTTTATTGTTATAGTTGTGTCTTTAATACTGAGAGTGATTTTTTTTTTTTGCTCTATATCTTTATAGTTAATGTTTTTGGTGTGAACGAGACTTAAAATTGGAAACTGGCACAAGAAAATAGATCTATCAGTCTGTAGTCATCAGGTGGTGCATAAGGCATTTAAAACTCATATCATGCAACCGCTACTATTAATGTATTCATGAATGGACATGAGGATCGCCCTGTTAATGTAAATGAACTTGTGTTTGTTTTTTGCAGTCGTGTAAATGCCATCTGTAACCTTAATCGTCACACACACACATCTACAATGACAAATACAGCATGTGCTGCCACCTGCACTTGCACAAACAGACGAAAAAAGAGCATGTTACCTCTGTAAACACACACACACACAGCTGAGATGATAGCACGTTCATAGAGAAACACTTGAGACTGGATTGGATCAGATTGTGTGTGTGTGTGTGTGATATGTCCGGAGGCCTGCAGCAGCCTCCCATCGATTTATTGACTGTGTCGCAGGCCGCAAGACACGCATCCCCCAGTAGAATGGAGGCAGGTGTTTGTCAGGCCGGCTGGGAGGGGAGCGGGGGGGTTGTTATTATTTATTGTTTGTATTTATTTATTACTCCTGCCCGCCTCTACCTCCCCTTCTCTCTCTCTCTTTCTCTCACTCTGTCATTCTCTCTATCACCTTTTCCTCTCTCCTTCCCTTTTTTCTTACGAGCTCAGGTGGTGCCTAAGGTTCCGGCTTTCTATCTGTATCTATGTATACTTAAGATTGCTAGCACTTACTTATTTGTTTTTATGTTTGTTGCCTTTTGGGGCTTGACAACAGGAGTTGTTATAGTTTTATTTATTTATTTATTTTTTTTTTTTGTTCTTTATATATATATATATATTAAAAATGTATATGTATTATTAATATTTTTAATTTTATTTTAATAGTAGTTTTTAAATAAAAAATAAAAAATATTAATTTACGTTTATAAATAGTTGTACTTTATTATAGTTACATATATTAAATGATCAATATTAAAAAATATTTAGTAAAATATTTATGATTTATTACATAATGTATATTTATATTAAAAAAGTAATTTAATAAGTATAAAAAAATATTTTGTGTGTGTGTTTTAAGACCGTTTATTTGCAGTTTATTTTTGATGTTGTTTTGTAAACTTGTTTTTTTTTTTTTGTGTACCAAAAATATTTTTAGTTTTCTTGTCATAGTATTTTTGTTTGTAACACACTAACTCTCTCCAACAGTTTCTTGTTTCAGTTGTTATGTTCTGTTTGTTTCTTCTTTTATTTGATGTTCAAGCCACATCATAAAACAATGTTCTCAAACAAATAATCAGCCTTTGAACACCTTAACTGTTGCAAGCAGGTGCAAAAAAAACCACACCTGTTTTGTGCCTGTTTTGCTTTGCACAGTACTTATTTTAATTCGTTATACAGTAACTTTATTTAAATTTTACTAAACATCTGAAGGCCATATCTTTAGTTTTTAAATAACAATGAGGATTTTTGCCAGCTATTTTTTGTTGCTCTGTAGATCAGCTGCGATCTCCCGTCACCCACTGTGTCAGTAAACTCTTTCAGGCTGTGTCTAGCCAGACAGTGATTGGACTGTGAGTTTATATTAAAGCACTGTATGAGTCTCAGACTGGCCATATTGACGAGCCTGTGACCCCACGGCAGGGTTCGGTCGCACCATTTCATTTGCCTCATAAGCTGGTGCGGACCACCCGGGGGCGGGCAGGACAAAAGTTACCCGCGGTGGCCGGCGTGTTTTGGGGGGTGGGGTACAAAAGAGAGCGAAAGTGACGGGCAGACGAGAATGATGTGACCCTAACTGTAAACATTCCTAGCGGCCCGGCCATGGTAACCAGGCAGAGAGCGAGAGACGGGACAGTATGATGGAGGGGTCTGCCATGGGAGGAGGCGACGGGGATGAAAGAGAAGGGTGGTGGGAGGGTGGCAGCGCCCTCAGGGGTTTGCTGCCATGGGAGCTGTTGGCGCTCGCCCTCTCAGATGGAGAGGTTAGCACCACATGCAGAGATTTTACGGATTTACAGAGGGGCCATTTTTTTTTAGCCTAAAAGATTTAGGAGGCAACTTAAAAATATAATAAATAATAATTGTGTGTGTGTATGTACTGTATGTATTATTATTATTATTATTTTCCCAACTGAATTTTTCATTCAAATTATGAAAATAAAAAAATTATTGAAATATTCAAAAAATAATTTTTAATTATCGAAAAATATAAGCTTAGCAATGATCAAAGAATTACTTATATTTTCTTTGTGCATAAAAATAGTTTAAACGACATATAAAAAAAATATAATTCAGTTTTTATTATGTATGTAATATCAAATAACATTAATTAATAAATCTATTGTTAGAGAGATAGATTATATATATATATATATATATATAATATTTAATTTTATTTCATACATATGAGTTCTTACACATTATATACAATGTATAATTAAGTACAAATTATATATGCATTAGTAATTGACATTGTATTTTATATATCTTCTAAATGATCAGAATAGAATCATATATATAGAGAGAGAGAGAGAGAGAGAGGAATTATTCTAATAAATATAAAGTTGTCCTAAAACCAAAATTTATTCTTGTCTTAGGACAATTTTGCAAACTTTTTTGATCGACTTGAAATGTTGACTACTGTAAAAAAAAAAAAAAATATATATATATATATATATATATATATATATATGTGTGAAATTATAAAAAAAAATATCTATCCAAAAACTACAAAAAAATATATATATTAAAATATATATTTTTAGGAATGTATATTTGAACCCTGATCTGTTTGCTTTCTTGGCAAAAACAGTATTCAATCAACTCTGATCAATAAAACAGAAAAACTACAAACAAACACATACACGGGCTCATAATCTGCGTTTAATTGCACAGCATACAGGGCTGTAGCCTGACCCCAGTCCCAAAGCGGTGCAGATAAAGCAATGATTCATAAACAGCGTTTTTAATCAAAACGCTCTGGGAGGAACTGAGTGTGATGGGAAGAGCAGATAGACACCGCAGTGTGACACACACACACACACACACACACACGCAGTAAATCGGCCCCATAGAGACCGAGATGAGAACGCTGGCACCCTTGGCTTTTATTCGCTTCCTATAAACGTTAGCATGCGGGAGAGATAACATCAGTAATTGACTCTTGTCCTCCACGTCAATTTGCCGTAGTTAAGCATCTGCGGAGACGTCCCCACAAAACACGGCTAACGATTATTACTCGAATTCATAATAAATGCTCATTCCAGAGACAAAGCAACCTCAAAAGCCTGCGGGGAAGACGGTGCCTCCTTAATAGTGTTGTTTAAACACATTTTGGCCCCGGTGTGCGCTTCCTCCCGAAGCCAGAAGAGGGCAGCGTGCCAGACTGCCGGACACACAAAATTAATTACCCAAGATTGATTTCAGCTCTATGCTCGGTGTCACACCCCAGAACATCACAGGCTGCCGTTTCTGTCGGAGCACATACACGCTTCCACAAATCTGAGGAGCGAGCGTTTTTCCCGCGCACCTGCGAACAACGGCGCTCTAATAATAAACAACATGAATATGTTTATATCCCCCTCAGGTGTGAGCTGTTTGTTTGGGGTCGTCTAATGGACCGCCGCGCTCCGCTCTCTTTTTTCCCCCCATAGCGTCTGATGGCGAAATGTAAATAAATAATGTAGTAAATGTCTGCGGGGTCCCACTGGGATCTGTAATACGTGGCTGGGCGGTTTGGGTTTGAGATGGCTTTTATAAGCACTGCTCTCCAGGCCCGGGCTGGTTTGCATTACATGAGGCTGAATTCCTCTGAGATGACACTCATCCTCAGGCACTTTAGCGCGGCTGCTGACTCAGCACTCCTCCGTCCTGATGAGATTACTCCTGCCATTGACAGCCAGTTAAAGGACCAGACCAAGATTCCCAGCCCCCCGCTTCTGTCGCTTTCTGATCGCTCTTCCTTTATCTCTACCCCACCTGACTTTCTCGTCGCTCTCATTCCCCTACGTGATTGTTTTACTCCCGCTTGCTTCTAAAGGAAAGAACTGTGGCACGCCGGTGTTGAATCAAACCTGTGTGATTTAAAAGGGATATCTGCTGAATGTAGGGAATTGGGGTTTGAAAGTGTTGCGATACTTTTGTGTAAAGGTTCAGGTTGTTATCCGCTGATAATCTTCCACTTGAGTGAGTTAGGGAGTCCACTTCAAGAACGAATCATCGACTAGTTCAGTTAAGTGAATTATTCACTGGTTTATGTAACTGAATCAACTGATTCAATAAAAAAAGCGCTTGGTTTTTCATTCAGTCCAGGTTTGTGAGCACTTGTTATATGTGAAACAGATTCAATAAAGAGATCAAGTTCAAACAAATGATCTGCGAACAAATGGTTCAACCAAACTGAATGAACTCTGAAAAGATCCAGTTCTGAGAATCAGTTAATTCTTACTAATAATAAACTGATTCGATGAATCAACTCAAATCTTATAACACATCAAACTAGTTTTATCAATTGAAACAACAGATTCAGTTCAAAGACTTTTTTTTTTCTTATCGATTCACTGAAAAGATCATAACAATGACTTGTTTATAAAGCATTCAGAACACTTTTATGAACTGAATTAATGGGTTCACTGAAGAAGGTCTGATTCATAAGAATTATTCGTTCACAAATCTCCATAGATCATTCGGGTTAGTTTTATGAACCGAATCGACCAATTTACTGTCAGGATCTGATTCATTCGTACTCCTCTGATGAATGAGTTTCACTCGAAATGTACCTCACGAGTCAAATGAATCACTTTCACGATTCTTTTATGGTCCTTTTTGAAGCGTGACGCTTCAGTCCCCTTTCATTGTTCTTTCAAGTGTTTGACATTTTCTTTTGCGTTCCAACAAATATAACGTGTATATACGGAGTCAGAATAAACCAGCATTTTTTATTTTGGGGTGAACTATCCCTTTAACTGGGTTTCAGTTTGTCTCTCTGTCTATTAACCGTTACCGTTTCATTTCCTTTCTCCTTCCTTTTCCTCCCTCTGTAGTCTCTTACCTTGTATCGCTCTAGCAGATGTGCTGCACTGTGTGTTTGGTGTGTGTTATTTGCATGAGCTTCCTCCCCTCCGCCCCTCTCCTTTCACTACATTAATACAGCTTTCACCTTGAAGGCTTTCAAACAGGACACTAAGGCTATTGATGGGTAGACTACAGCTATCTATCCGTCAATTACAACCGCTGACGTACATCCTTTAAAACCCAGCCCACTCACACAGAGCTCATTCATTTTAACCTATCTATCTGTGTATCTATCTATCTATCTATCTATCTGTCTATCTGTCTATCTATCTATCTATCTATCTCTCTATCTATCTCTCTGTCTCTCTATCTCTCTGTCTATCTATCTATCTATCTATCTATCTATCTATCTATCTATCTATCTATCTATCTATCTATCTATCTATCTATCTATCTCTCTGTCTATCTGTCTATCTATCTATCTATCTATCTATCTATCTATCTATCTCTCTGTCTATCTGTCTATCTATCTATCTCTCTGTCTATCTGTCTATCTATCTATCTATCTCTCTGTCTACAGTATCTGTCTCTCTGTCTCTCTATCTAGCTATAACATGCCGTATTGTTATTGAAATTTTTAGGTATGTATGTGTATATATAATTTTGTGAATAGTAAAACTAGGTAAGCGATTTCTCACACAATAATTCGCAATTCTATATTTATTAGAATAATATTCATTATTAATTTAAACAGTTTTTTTAATATTATAAATATATATTTGTATTATTTTTTTTATTTAACGTGTAATATTTTATTATGTGTGTTTAATCCAAGTAAATGTGCAATTATAATATAATATCTAAGCCATATATATATTTATAAAATAATAAATACAATATATTTAATAAAATAAATATAATAAATACAAAAAAATTGATTCATATCAAATTATAAATATAAATGTTTTAAAAATACATATAATAAATACAAAAAACTATATTAATATCATAATTTACTTATAATGTACTAAAAATATTTAACATTTTAAATTTATACTTTAATATACAGTTATATATTAATGTTGTCAAATGATTAAGTACATCACAAAGTAATAACAATTCTTCATATAATTAATGTCTTTGTACTGTGTATATTTATTATGTGTGTGTATATATATATATATTTATATATATGTATTGTATGTATGTATATATAAATATGAACACATGCATGTATATATTTAACCAAAATATGTTATGTTTAATTATTAAATATATATGTATTATATAAAAAATATAAATATATAAATGCATATACATGTAAACATTTTCCGAATATAAACGGTATTTAGATATACATAATAAATATTCACAGTAAATAAATATATTATGTAAACAAAAACTTTTTTGTATGTGATTAATCATTTGACATCACTAATATATATATATATATATATATTCGTGTGTGTGTATTACAAATAACATTATAAATATATTTCAAATATAGATAACGCGTACAAACAAAATCTGAAGTATAAAGTATAACAATTTATAAAGTTAAAAAAAAACTATTATAATTGTATATTGTGTAAAATATGACTGTTTCTTCATTGTACTTAATTGATAATATATTTTTGCTATTTTTAGTTTTAGTTAAATTTGACCTTTTACATCCTTGCATTTCTGCCAGATTTGAACTGAATTGATTCACAGTGGTTTTGGCTCTTGTGTGTGTGTAAGTGTGCCAAGCGAATCACAAACTATCAAATGAATCATTAAAAAAGGCTGTTCAAAAGTGCAACTCTTTGGGGAAATGAACATCTCTGAATCCTACAGCAGCCCTCTGTGACTTCACATGGCTAATGCTAACCACAGGCCACAACGTCACTGTAGCTGCATGGAAATGACTTAATCCCGTTCACATCCTTCCCGCCGAAGCGAACACAAACGGCCGAGTGTGTTGACTCTGTGTGGGTGGCTTGACGCTCCGTCCAAACAGAACCTTTAGGAAAAAGTAACGGTCCATTAAGTCGCAGGTCTGAGACCATGTTTGTATGGTTGTTTGAACAGGCCGAGGTATCGCAGATTCGTACGAAGTTAGTCAGCGATCATGTGAAGCCGCTTCCTTGGTTTTTTCAGCTGAATTTTGTTTTTTCTCTCACGATCTCGCTCTCTTCCTGGGCCTGGAGCGCGATCCGGTCTCCTGACAGACGAAGGAGGCCGAGTCTGGGATTGTCGTTGTTTTTCGCTCTTACTGATGAACTATCCCACAATGCATCCGTTCTTGTTAGGAAGTGATCCTTTTACACTTGATGTTTTATTCCCTGGTGCATTTTTACACTGTTCTAGGTTCTGCCACACCTAATTAAATCTTAACATCATCCATTAGTTGAGAGTCTATAAAACTGATCCGGATGTGTGTGAAAGCTCTTTAATTCCTCTGGCACGGCCTTCCTCTTCACCGCAAAGACTTTTGAGGACTTTTTTTGAGCTGAGAGCCAATGAAAAGATTCATTAGTGCTATTATTATTATTGATAATACTTAAGGTTAGGGATTTGAACAGATCGATAAATCATAGATCATCCCGCACATTAACATTGCATTTTATTGATTTACTTAAATATGTTTATGGTTTTACAGGTAAATTATCATTAATATTGTTTTAATAATATGAATTATTAATAAAATACAATTTTATTGTAATATTATGTTTACATAAATTATTCAGGATTTTGAGATAATATTATACTTGTAGGCTAATTGTTGTTAAATGTATAGTTTTTTTATCAAACATAATTTTTTTTTAAAATATATAATAAAAAAATCAATGTTAATACTTTTTTATTTTTTTGCTAAATTTTTAAATTAAATTAAATTTAAAATGACATCTTTTAATTATTTACTAATTTTTTATAATTATTAATTTATATCAACAATTATTATATTTGATATTATTAATAATACTTAGAATTAGTATTTATACTGTAGTAGTGTAATGATTATTAACTTGTTTAGCATTGTGTGTGGTGTCAGAAATGAAGCAGAAATAAACTTTTTTAGCCTGTTTGTTATCGGTTACTCAAACAGCAAAATAATCTGTATATGATATCAGTCCGTCTGTGAAAAACAAATATTTGTTGATCTCCGGCAGAATTCTCTCCGATGTTCCACAGAATATATCCAAAAAAATATCTTAATTGATTAACACAAGTTTTCTCTTGGTGTAGCTGCGTTTGTTCTGGTTCTGTAAGAATGACAGGTTGTAATTTCACACGTTTTATTGTCTGTCTGTCTGTCTGGGTCTCCTCAGTGCTGCGTATCTGCAGACTAAATCACAGCTGTCAGCACAGCCTCTGTGCTGTAACATAAGCCCACTGTCCCACTGTTACGGGGGAGTATCGCAGAGAACCCAACACGCTCCAGAAGTCTTCTCAGGACAAGAGAGGGAGAGAGAGGGGAGGGGAGGAAAAGTTTGAGAGCGGTCGAGCCGATAGACAAAGACACAAGGAAGCTGCACTGCACCGGAGCGCAGAAGTCCAGAGTCAGCAACTTCTATTGATTAAAAACTAACCTTCCAGTTTCTCCGCTGCGCTTGCGGTGAGCAATAGAATTTAAACGAGCCGTACGCTAGAGCCGTGCACGCCGATGTCTGGGACATTTCCAGCCCAAGTGAAGCCACTCCATCTCACATATCATTTCGTTCCTCTTAACTACATTAGATCATCTACCTGATTAACCTGCTGGAGCACTATAGGAAGACTAGATGGGGTAATAAACTATTCATAGGTTCATTCATATTGCACATTATGGTTTTTATGTGTGTGTTTGTGTGTGTGTGTGTGTGTGTGTGTATATATATATATAGTTACAATAAATAGATATAATATTTGATCGTTTGTGGTGTGTGTGTGTGTGTGTGTGTACCTGAATTTATAAATGCAGGAACATGTTCATTATAAGACATTAGAATAATGTATCGTTTGTTTACAGACTTTATATAAATTGCATTTGGTGCTATAGTATATAAGATTTAATTAAAAATAGCCCATTGCCCTAAAAATAACACTGAATGTGAAGTTATGTGAATGTAATGCATTATGAAAACATTTAAAATTATGTAAAATAATTGTATAGTGTTCACATTTGACTTTAGTACAATTTTAGTACAAAGTGTTTAAGAAATGTATTATTAAAATATGTATATTATTTAAAATAATGATGTCGTTAATATGTAATATATGTACTGTATACAATTAAACACTTTAGAAAGCCATATATATATATATAATGCTGTATTTACAGTACGTGTGTACTGTATGTGTATATTATATACACACACCTTTATATGACATTATAAAAATTCATAAAATACAAAAAAAGCCCGTTTTTATTATGATTTATTACAATGATTTAAAATGGGTAAAAATATGTAAATATTTAGCATTATTACATTTATAAAAATCAAAAATATTTACACATAAAAAAATGCTTAAAAAATTAAAAATACAATTATTTAAAATAAGTAAACATGTAATATGTAAATAATTTGTAATATAATAGTATAGTAATAATAGTAATAGTAAAAATGTAGCATGTATATCTGTATATTGTGATTATTTATATATATATATATATATATATATATATATATATATGTATAATGTAAAATTATATTACAGACATGTAAAAAAAAAATAGAACATATATAGTACATGTACATATAATGCATTATTAAAAAGGCTAAATACCTTAATTTAATGCAAAAACGATCTCAATTAAATCAAAGTTTGGGTATAGAAACTTAAATAAAGTGTGCAATGATGATAGAAAACAAGAAACTGTGACTCTGGTGTGCTGTTGTTATTAGAAGGCAGTCCTTAAGCGCTTCATTCTGATTGGCTGACAACTCTGTGGGCTTAATTAATGACAGCTGCTGATTGGTGGACAATACGCGCGAGCAATGAGCCGAGCGATGGGAGGAGCGAGCGGATCACTGAACGCACTGAATCAATAGCTTGTGTATTTGCAGCGAGGGCTGGATGGGACGGGACGCTCGTACCCAAAGAGAATAGCGAGAAAAGGAGCAGGGAAAGAGGGATCAGAGAGGGACAGAAAGAAAAAGGGATAAGGGCCTTGTTTATGATAGTCACGTATACGGCTGTCTGGTTGTCCCTGGCAACCAGACATGATGTAACACCAGAATGAACTTGAACTTGGTGGGAGGAGGGTAGCTGGAAAGGGGAGGGAAAAAGTGGGCGAGGACCGAACGACACTTGCTCACTTGCTGGAAACGTGAACAATGGAGCACAGCAATCAATAAGCCCATTCCACTGAAGGATTACAGGGTGCAGAGCGCTAACCTCACCACTCCAGTCCACAGACGCTGCAGAGGCATTTAGAGAGAGAACAGATGGACAGGAACAGGAAGAGCTGAGCCCTCACAGAGTCAAGCACCGTCTTAAGACCTCACCACGCTGAGACAAAAGTGACCCCAAGCTTTTCTGTTTGCCATTATCACACTGATACTATAAGAATGAGGGTTCTGAGGGTTATAATCAAAGAAGCTGAAAACAAAAGGACTGGGGGAGTTAGTTATAACTGCAGTCACAACTTTTATATATTGGGTTTATTTTGAGGGGTTTTGCATTGCGGGGTAGTTCAAAAGTGTGTGTTCAGCCAGAAAAGAAACTCTTTTTATCCTTTGAGAATTGATTGAATCATGAGAGCGCTCTTTATACGACAGGAGAGGTTTAAAATACAGTTAGATTATAATTATTTTTTTTGTTCTAAAGTCTTTTTTTTTTTTTTTTTTTTAACATGCACTATTGAATTATTCATAATAACGTCATAAACGTATTGAGTTGTAACTATCAATTTACATATTATCAAGCAGCATTTTTAAACAATGTTTTTGTATATATGTTTGAATATATACACACACATAATGTAAACACAAACTTTTATTTTGGATGCGATTAACTGCATTGATAGCACTTATTTTCATATAGAATTTTATAAATAAAAAAAATAGAAGTGTATATATATATATATATATATATTTATATATTTATAAAAAAATAATAAAAGACTACCTTTCAAAAGTCTGAGGCCGATTATTTATGTTTTTGAAAGAAGTCTCTTATGCCCACCAAGGCTGCATTGACTTGACCAAAATTTACTGTAAAATTGTGAAATATTAAAGTGTCAAATAACTGCTTTATTTTAAAATATATTTTAAAATGTCATTTAATTCTGTGACGTTTTCTGCATCATAACGTCAGTCTTCAGTGTCACATGATCCTTCAGAAATCACTCTAATATGCCAGTTTACTGTAATATTCATGAAACACTTATTATTATTGATATTGAAATTAACTGTGCTGTGCAATATCTTTGTGGAAACAGTTTTACAGAAATTATATATACATATATGCTCTGTCAAACGATTAATCGCAATTAATTGCATCCAAAATAAGTGTGTGTTCTGTGTTTATTATGTATATATAAATACACACATACAGTATATATAGAACATATTAATATGTATTTATATGTTTATATTTATATTCATATAATTTAGATCTTAAATAAATATATAAACATTAAATTGTTTTATATTATATATAATATATATATTATATTATATTATATTTTTAATATTTATATTATATTTTTATATACATGTATGTGTGTTTATATATATATTTATATATAATTACTTGTGATGAATTGTTTGACAGCACTAATAATGATGGTAAAAAAAATTACTAAATTTACCAGCTTAACACTTGAAAGTTGTTATAGTTTTCCCTGTTTTATGTACAATTTGCCCCCCCAAAAAGTTGTTAAATAGTTCACACAATGCTGAGGTTACTGTTTATTGAAACCATTGAACTTTGACTGCAGAGCTCACAGATCTGTTCCTCTCTCTGTGTTGTTGCAGTGGTACCTGGGCTAAAGACTCCCGACATGGACCGGCCGCTCCCGAGGTCACACGACCACCCCCTCTGTCTCCCCTGAGTACGACCCGCAAACATGTACACCAGTCTGAACAGAGAGAAGCCACTTGCTGCCCCAAGTACCGTACAGACCCACAGCATGGCTCCAGCAGAACCCCCGCCAAGCCCTGGAACAAGAGGATACGACTCAACGCACTTACACCCACTCACTATATATCTATATAGTCCATATGTATTCTTCCATATGTATGGTTTACATACCTATATTCATATATAGTAGCTGTCCAGCTCTTCTGAGGGTGGAGTTCAAAAAGAAAAAAGAAAAAAAAAAGAAGAGCTTCGTTTTCTCGGAAACGTGCACGTTTTTTTTTAGTTTTGTTTGTTTTGTTTGGTTTTATTGTGTTTCTTGGTTCACCCTCACAGATAGACAAGGAAAACGTAACATGACGCAATCAAAGAGCTTCCCGCTTCTGTGCCTGTGGTCCTAAAGCGAATTCGAAGGCGTTTCCAACGCAGTCTACGGCCAAGGGTCGCAAACCCACAACCAACCGGAGATCGGAGCTCTGCCTTTTAGTCACTCACAGTGTTCTGATGGATCAGTCCGGTTTTCATATCGGTGTACGTTGGAGGTTTCGCCTGGGTCGGATATGCCACCAGCTAAAAGAATAAAAAACAAAAATCACGTCTGCTGGCCAGGACCATTTCCTCCCCTTTCCACCATCATCACCACCTCCATCAACACCATCTCAGATCAAGAACTTTCAAGGACTCAACCAAACCCATTTTCTCAGTTGTTTTTGTGTCATTTTGGGGCAGGCGATGAAGAAGTCATGAACGGTGATGTTTGATATCAGGTCATTTTACGGTATGCTAACGGGAGATCTCACTCCCCAATTGGAGGCATGTTCATATTTTGTGTTTTTTCGTACAAAAAAAGAGAAAAATCATCGCGATTCTTTCTACTAAACCCCAGCGGAAGGTCTGTCACGCGCCAAGGGCCAAGCGAAGGTTCGATCTTCCATAAACATCAAGACAAGGTTAACCGTGAATACTGAATTGAGGAAAGTGCAATTTTGTTGGGTAGATGTTGGATTGTTAAATATCTTTGTAAGATAGATCGTTGAAGCGATTGTTGAAAGGTATATATATATAAATATATATATTTTTCTTCCTAGTCCGTTCACACCTCCAGGACTCTAAAATATCGGGGTACAAAAAGAGAAAAAAAAAAAAAACACGTAAAGAGAAAAATAGAACAAATAGCCTTGAGAGAAATAAGGGGAGCTGTAAATGATTTTTATGTTGTTGTTTTTGTTTTTTGTTTTTTTCATGTGTTCGTTTGTTCGTTCATCGATTGTTAGCATTGTAGAACAAATATCCCTTTAAGAAATATCAACGTTAAAACAATCAATTTAGTTCACTTCCAGAACGCTACCGCAAATATTCTCATTCAACCGTAAACGTTTGCGAAATCATGAACGGAAAAAAATCGATGCCAACGCAAGAGAGCGAAATACTAACTTCCTCGCGGACGCTTTCGGAAGTGTCGTGCAAAAATGTGAAGATCCAGCTTCCCTCGCATGCATTTTTTGTTGTTTTTATTTTTTTTATTTTCTGTTCGTTTCCTGTACGAAACATATATATATATATATATATATAAATATATAAACTTACAGTCTCATCCACCGTCGATCAAAGCTCAGTAAAGTTTAAAAAAGAAAAAAAAAAAGAAAGAAAATAATCTGCATGTTCTAGTGTTAGTGACAAATTTTTACATAGATTATGTAGAGTTAAAGTAGTGTGAAGAATATTGTAATCCCAACATCGGGCACTTGCCGATCAAGTATTTGTTTGGTCCTTTAAAAAAAAAAAAAAAAAGGATATTTTTACTGCTGTTCTCACAATCAACCAGCTAAACATCTCTCTGACTCTTCTTAGCTTGTCGTCATTTCTATAAAGTCTCCCTTCCTCCTTTATTCCCGTCAGAACAATCATTTTCATACGTACGCACTTCATCGTCCCTTTTCCAACTGCACGAACAATTCCACATCGATGTGCCTTGAGCGATGGTCTAGTTCTGAGTTATTGCACAAGCTG
This sequence comes from Enteromius treurensis, assembly GCA_032275025.1. Taxonomy (NCBI): domain Eukaryota; kingdom Metazoa; phylum Chordata; class Actinopteri; order Cypriniformes; family Cyprinidae; genus Enteromius; species Enteromius treurensis. Next base: position 6,483,152 of record JAUCMU010000047.1, on the reverse strand, counting down.
CAATGTGGAGACTCTTTTTTTTTTTTTACCTTTCCACCCCACTTTCCACGTGTAGTCATTCGGAGAGAGTGAAATTAGTGCTAATTGATGATACGCAGTATTACTCTCCGTTTCACTACATATCTCCATTTTCGGTCGTCCGTTGCTTCGAAAATCCCATCGTTTACACTTCAATCAGTCGCAAGTCAATCATTCGCCCGAGAAAATGCGTGACGCGAAGGTTTATCTTTTTACTCTGATTTAATAGTAGTGTATTGATATTTATGTATGTTGCTGCAATTTCCAAATGACGACTACTTTTTTTTTTGTTTTTATTCGGTCTTCCTGTTTCTTTTTTGTTGTTTTTTTTTTGCGTTCCCAGTGATAAGTAATGAGGAAAAGATAAATATGCAATACTCGCTTGCACTCATGTAGTCATTTTTCTTTTTTTTTCTTTTTTTATATGTATATATTTTATTTTTACCACCAAAGTGAGCACTTGACAGGTCAAGTGGCTGAACGTCAGTGAGTTTTTCATGCCCATTGATCAGCCTCACTTGGGTTTTACGCAACCAATCATCAATGTTTTCGCATTTTTTCGGTCAATCAGTCAAGCCTTAAAAACAAGGAAACTTACTTTCCATCACAAACACGCGAAAGCGAACACGTCCAGGACAAAAAATATGCCCAGTTTTTGTACATTTTGAAAAAGTTCCATGTTATATTAATTGTTTAACTGTTTATTTTCTATTGCATATATATCATTTAAGAAAAAAGAAAAGAAAAAAAAAAAAACGAATTAAGGGGATGATATTTCCCAGGCATATGATGTGATGGTTTAGTAGTTACACTTGTGTGTGTGTTTATTTTTATTTCATTTTTTTTAAGCGTGATTTTTTTTTGTTTGTTTGTTTGTTTTTTTGTCATTGTTCTTGCCTACCCTTTAGAAATGAGTTGGGCATTACTTTCTTAATCGTCTGCACTAAATATAAAATAATGACAATTGTGATCATTGAGAGAGAAAAAAAGCTTCCAGGGCTTAAAAGAGCGAAGGGAAACAGGATTGCACGGATATTTTTTTTTATTTTTTTATTTTTTTTGTCACAAAAACCTTGTTCAGAGCAGCCAGGCATCTAATCAGCGAGATTGGCTGTGTGTGTAAGATAATGACAAAATTGCACCCTTTTTAAAGAAAGAAAAAAAAAGAGAAAAAGAATTTCAAGCAATAGTTTGGGCAGTCTGTTTTGTTCTCGTGTTGTGTGTGTAATTTAGTTTTTTGGTACAACGTTGGAGAAGACGCGGGAGAAGCGAACAAACCGAATCGATTAGATACGAGAGTTAGGGCGGACGCACCTGAGTATGGGAGATTTGATGTTTGTATATTGTATAGTTTTATTAATTACACTGATTTTAAAGCTGCCCTATTTTATAATGCAGGACTTTTGTAACATTGATTAAATGAGGAAAAACTAGTGTTGTGAATTTTCTGATTGTTTGTATTAAGGCCACATAAATAGAACTGGTTTTGTTTGTCCTCTGGGGAACTGGATTTAAGTTGAAAACTTCCTGTTTCCTGTTTTTCTTTTTGCTTTCCTCTTTTGTATGTATTTAAGGACTTATTTCTTCTTCGATGGTATAGAAGTACTCCTATACTTGAAAAGTGTAGGATGCCGAGGTGAAAACCCCATTGTAAATGGATGTTACAAGTATGCTGTATGTTTTGAAGGTTATTTGTTGCATCAGTGTTGATGAAGCTAAATCTAGATAATTCTGAGGATGTTGGTAAGAAGAGAGCGTTTTTATGCATTTTAAAATTAGTTTTAGGCAGAAGACAATGACATAGACAGCCAAAGGATGCCCCTATTATAAATGCATCTAGGCATCTTTTTGTGTTCACCATTCCATGCAGGAAAATAAACCGCTTGATATGCAACATGATTCTTTTTTCTTTTCAACTTCTTCATCTTTCTTCCACCGCCCACCAGCACACACAGAGACGCTCGAGCGACGTTAAATGATCGGCCACGATAAAAGCCATTCCTCCCTCGATTCTACATTTCATGCGAAAGCGAGGCCCTCAGGACACATAACTCACACGAAGATCGCTTGATGAACACTGAAAAGACATACAATTACTCAAAAATAAAAGGAATAAAGGGACGATGTTCAAAAATAAGGACATTTTGAGTCCGGCATGTCGTCAACTTTTCCATCCCGTTTTGTCAGTTTTCATGTATTGCTTTGTTCACACAGGTTCTATAAAATATCGCATTTTATTACTTTTACTGATATTTTAAAGGGATGGTTCACCCAGAACTGAAAATTGTGGAGTTTCTTTCTTCTGCCGAACACCAAAGAAGATATTTTGACGAAAACGTTGACGGTATCATGTTAATACGTTTTTAAATTGGACATTTTTGGGTGACGTATCCCTTTAATACTTCCATTACTGATGACAACAGGGTTGAATAAAGGTGCAGCAGGCCTTTATCATTTTTATGTCCGCATTTTTGTTGTATCGTTTACATTCATTCGAGGCGGGAACAAAGTATTGGATGGTTTAAGGCAGATATACGGCTTATATCAGGGTACTATTCAATTATGAGACATTATAAAGTCTAAAAAGCCAAAAACACAATAATTGGATCAAGTATGCGGCTGTTCGTTAAAATAAAGAACCACAGATTTGACTACAGGTACACATTTTGTTTTGCTACGCTAAACACCCATGTTTCACTTTCGGGGGTTGATTCGCAGAACGGGGCTTGGGTTGAGGTTCAGGGGCCCATCTTATGGATTAACCGTGCTGTCGTGAATTTAACCCCATCATGCACCGGTGGCGGGTGGCTTAACTGCACCAAATGGTATCATTACAAGGTGCTAAATCTTGCTGATCAAGTGGAGGCTAACTGGAAAACGACCCTGCTTTCTGATAGCATAGCAGCGTAATCCGCATGAGAACTATGCACTGACGACACGCTAATCTAATCAAGAGTCTGGTACTTGCACCTTTGCCTTCCTCTTTTTTTAAGAACTTGTATCGAAATCAAAGGAATAACAGAACTAAAAGCAAACCAGCATTTTACCTGATGTATTTAAGAAGATCAAATGTAGTGCCTGTGAAAAACTGTATTATATCGCTCTCTGAATATCAAAGCAGTTAACAGTTTGTAATCGTTTCTGTTTTCTCGACACCACTAGCCTTTTCTGATTATAGCTGTTCAGTAACCACACTCTATAAACTGCATGCGCCTCCATAACCGACTGATATAAACACGACTAGATGATCTAACCCAGCTCTGCTACCAATCCTCCAAGACGCTTCATTCCGTTTACTTGTTCCCAACTAGTTTCACCGTAGTGTCATTTCACAGTGAAGGAAGTCACTACAAAAACATCTAAATTCCGCTCCGTGTCCTGCTGTAGCCCTCCATTATCTCCAGCAACAATCATGAAGGTCTGCGTTTCCTCATGTTCTCGACAATCGATACTCAGTGGAACTGGCGTCTTCTTGCCGTAGGTGCAGTTTTACAACAGCTTTGGAGATCTTGAAGTTGAACACAAAAGGCTCTTAGATGGCGATGAGATTCGTAAAGAACGACTCTGACTCCTTAATGGTTCCTTTAACGATTCTATTAGTGGTTATAGGGAGTGAATGTTTAGTAAAAGGAAAAGAAATGCAATTCGATAATAAATAAATGCAATCTAATAATTGGGTTGAGCTAAAACAAAACAACACAAAAATGAATGTGATCACATCTTTGTTTCGTTTTTATATAAAATATTACCGATAAAGCGCATTATCTTTGTTTTTAACCACAAATTGTCAATAAAACCGATATTTTTGTGCATTTTGCTGGTAAAGCGGACCCTGGGGCCTGTTCCATAAAACAAGTTTACCAAATAAGTCAGGCTTATGGCAGATAGTCCGACTTATTTGAAACCAAATGAACTGGTAATAAGTCAGACTAACTGAAATAAGCCTGGCTTATACTCCAATCTTGTTTTATGGAACCGCCCCCTGATGGCATTTACCGCTGATTACAGAACCGGCTTTACTGACAAAACGCATACATATCGGCCCGATGATTATCACGCATCCCTAATGTTTGTTTTTTGTCGGCATGTGAGAACCGTTAAAGGAACCGATTTTTAGGGTGTCTGTTTGAATTTAAGCCAGTGAAAGGCTAGGATTCTAATATCAACGAGTGTGGACTCGAAAGACGTTTGCATACCAGGACCATCAGCCTCAAGGAAAAGAAGTCCTCTAGCAGCCAATTATATCCATAAACCGAAACATACAGCAGACGGTTACGATTAAAGCGTTTCCTCTTTGTTTATACTGATTATTAAAAATCTTAAGGACATGTTGTGCCACATCTTTTGGAAACGGATGCGCTTGTGCATATAGTCTGAGGACGTTGGACAACAGTTCTGCTAGAGCCCTTCTGTTGAAAATTATCCAGCGCTGCAGCCCTAATCGTAAAGAAGACAATCGCGGTGGTTAACGTGGCAGATTATACAGTTTAACAAGACCCCTTCGACCAGCTCCACCACTCTCCAAATCATCTCCATCTTCATCCTTCGTATATCCAACACCGTATTGTGGGGAAAAAACGTAACTATTTTACAAACGGCGATTTCATGAAAAAGTGCGCAAGCCTTCAGCAGAGCAAGGTGGTGCAAAAAGAGTAAAATAGTTACGACTTGCCACGAGAGGTTGTTGGTATCTCATAAAGCTCCACATCACATCACCATATACAAGCGTTTTAGATACAATCTAAAAAAAAAAAGTAAAAAAATAACAATAAAACCTTGTGCCTCTAATACATTTCCTGTATTGGTACCAGCTCCATAACTAGTTCCACGGAGCTTCTGTATTTGAGCTGTGAATGACTTTGTTTGCTTTTCGGTTCTTACTCTGAACTCTTTTCCTTGTTTTGTTTTCTTTGTTTTTCCCCTGTGTGTAGTGACATTGCCCCTTTCTCTTGGAGCCATTAGTGTCCACCTCCATTGACTCAATTACTAAAAGCAAGATGTGCATTTCCTATGCAAAGAGAAATGAGAGAAAAAAAAGAAACCGAAATAAAAGACGCTAATGCTGTACACCTCCGTGTCTGGCTTCGTTCCTTCGCAGGTTCCAACCCATCGCCTTCGAAAGCGCCTCGCTTCTCTTTATACGAGGCGTCCAGAATGACTTACTGATGTGGATGGTTTGATGAGTACAAAGTGTGCAGTGTGTTGGGAGGCTTTAAGAGATGTTGTGTGTAATCCAGGCACTTTGTGGTTAGTTTGCTGATGCCAGCTGTCTGAGCGCAGATGGAGGCCTGGGCCGCACTGCCGGCGTTCTCTCTCATATGCCGGTGTCTCGTGTTCATGCCTCGTTTGATGTTGAAGTGCCCCGTGGCCTGCTCTCTGAGAGCTGGTTACGGCTCGAGGAAGTGGAATGAAAGCATGCTCAGCAGCACACGAACTCATCGATACTAGGAGAACGGTATAACACAGAATGTTACGTTTTAATCAGGATGCGATGAGAACGTTTACACTGAGAGCGTTTAAAGCAAATGAACTCTCGCAAAGGGGCGATTCAAATGGGAGTGGTGCAAAATAAGCCCCCATTATGCAAGTGTGTCGTATAATGAGTGTTGATATGCTGTCTGAGAGAGGATCTGTTATCATATAGTAAGAGCATCAATAAAAACATAACTATTAAACATTATATAGTCACATAAAAATGTAATGAATTAACTAACTAACTAAAAAAAAAAAACGTTTACTTTAAGGTATTAGCATTATTAAAATTAAAATTAAAAAATAAGCCAAATAGAAATATTGAACTAAAACACATAACATACTTACCTAAAATGAAATCTAAAGTTAATTCATAATATTAATAACAACTATAATATTATATAAATAATAATGCTAAACTCATTTTAAGACATTCACATTTTTTTGAAGATTAATTTAATTTTAATAAAAATATTTAAATTAAAAGATTGTATTTTTACAAAACATTTTTGATGCTTAAAATAAAGGTGATATAAAAAAGTGGAAAAAAAAGTGATGAATTAAAAAAAATAATTACAGTATTAGATAGAAATAGAAATAGAAATGTTGCATTGGCAGCTAAGTAAAATAAGTTTACTTCTAGGTATTAACATTACTAAAAAATAAATAAAAAAATGAGCCAAATAGAAATATTAAACTAAAGCACAATACATGGCGAAAGCTAATAGATAATACTAATAACAACTAGCCAATAGTAGTATATAAATAATAAAAAATAAAATAAAAACATTAAAATATTTTGAAAATTTGTTTGATTAAATACAAATATTTTAATTAAAACTGTTAATGACAAAAATAGGAAGAAATGTAAAAATATGTAAAAATAAATAAATAAATAATAATAATAATGGTTAAAAAGGAAGGGGAAAAATTTATAAAATATGGGTTTGAGTAAAAAAAAGGGGGGTTTGACATTTTGCACACTGTCAACTAAAATATCATGTTTACTGACTAAAATTCTGTGCTAACTGGTAAACTGGTAAAATTGATGACATGATCAAATATCCACTAAATGTAAAGGCCATGTTCATTTAAAATGATGACAACAGGTATAAATTATACAGATGTGGTTGTAATAAGGTTTATAAAATGTCTAAATTGAATATAAAGAAGATTGAAGAAGATTTGTGGTATTCTGCATTCTACAAGGCTCAGATACCATCTTTTTCTTCTTCTTTTATTGTCCACTAAGCAAAAACCTGCAAGTCTAGAAATGCACTTAGAGATGTAACCCCCAATATTTCTACACTTACAGTCAGAGTTGGTTTGTAGTACGAAATGAGTTATGCAACACAGTTTTAATATTTAATGAGCAAACGTAACAGTGATGCTATCCTTAGCAAACGCCGCTAATACCCAACACTGCACTTTACAGTATATATATGTTACATGAAAACATGGTATATGTAAGACGAATTAAATGTAATGGCACCCAAAGCAAGAATTCCCGCTCTTTTACAGCATTGCTGACACACGCCTGATGTGAACTGACTTTCATTTGCGGTCACAAGCGCCTTAATCAATGCAGGTTTGTGATGGTGTCACCCCGGCAGAGCTGCTGACCGTACCTCTACCTCTCGCTCACTTTCCCTGAGAAGTGGTGTGACAGTGAACTTGGATTCTCTCGGGGGAACGGTGCAAGCGAAGGATTGGATTACAGCGCGAGAGACAATCCCGAGACGAAACCGCAAGAGGCCCTGTGAATAATGCACAAGCAACACGGGGCGTCGGGTTTCCTCGCCGTGAGAGACGCGCACACACCTGATCCAACGAGGGGCAAAAGGTCAGGAGGTCAAGGCCTTCAGCGTGAAAGTCACTGCTACAGAAACACCTCAGGTGAACAGACATGTACGTGATCTCTTTCAAGTATGCATACTTGTATTACACTCTGACAGGCCTGACAAATCAAACATGGTTTAGCTACACTAACCAGTATTTGTAGTAAAAATGTTATAGTAAAAAACTCTTTTACTGTAATAAAACCATGGGTGACATTTAATTGTTGGTGTTTTTATTTCTGAACTAAAAGTGTGTTATTACTTCTGTATAGTGAATGTAGTGATGAATTATAATTCTGTCACTATAAATTGCATGTGTGCTTTTTCAGTCAATTCCTATGGAAGTAGAAGTTGAACTCTCACGCGGTGCATTATGGGATTGAGAGTGGCGTGGAGAAAGCATTGAGAGGCCAAGAGCAGTCCCATTTCTCGACTTTATGAAAATACTCAGCGAAAAAAAAACACTGTTTGACAGTAATTCGCTGCTAAAAGAAGAGAAAAAATTGGAGCGCACTGAGCGCAGATTTGATGCTGTAGTGGAAACGCATCATGAGCGAATCAAGGAAACATTTGTTCGCAAGATTCATTCAAAACACTGAACATTAATAAACAAAACAAGTAGCTGCATTCATGAGCGAGTCACAGTTGGTTCAAAATGTGAGGAACAACAGTACGTTTACATGGAGAACAATATTCAGCTTTTAACGCAGTTAATGCGGGGTTCCAGGCAGTAAGTCACGACTTTTCTTTACATCGCAACTCACGACTTTGTAGCATTCCAGTCAAGTCACACCAAACCGCCTGTGCGCAATGAATTGAGGTAGCCTAGATGTAAACAAACCGTCATAGCAGGGCTTACGGTCATTTACAATCATCGCCAAAGGTGCTTTCCTTGCTTATTTGAGGGAAATTGAGGAGGAAAAGCAGAGAGAAGCTGAAATACCTTTTATTTTAGTGTACCACTTGCATACCATAGGGTCTGCCATCGTTGACCCAAAGTGCAATACACATAAGGTGAATCTTCGTAGATTATCTTCACTGAAATCTTAAACATGCACACATTACAAGATTTGAACATTATGGCGATCAAAAGCAATGAATGAAACACCATTACATTTTTGGAGATACAGACATTATGATATAGATAATGGCCATGTCCACACTAATACGTTTTCGTTTGAAAACGCATCTTTTTCTCTCCGTTTCGGCCTTCCGTCCACACTGAGACAGCGTTTTTGTCAAGGAAAACTGAGCTTTTTGAAAACGCCCTCCAAAGTGGATGAATTTTAAAACGCCGCTTTCGCGTCACAGTTGGACAGTGAAAACGGAGGCTTTCGAAAACAATGACGCATTTAAGTCATATGCTTAAGTCAAGTCATATGCCACCAACTGATGGTGGACGGCGTTGTACAGCAGTTGTTTTGTTTGCTCTCAATTTTGAAAGCCCTATTAAAGATTAATATCAGTTTGTACATGCTCCAGATAGCTTTTCTTCAAAGAAAACGTAATGCAAGTAAATAAACGGCAGATGGAAACAACGCAGATCGAATCGTCTTACGTTTCACGCATGCGCAATACAGGAACGTAAGCGATTTCAGTCATTTCAGCGTGGATGATCGACTCTTCAGAAACGATTGAAAACGGTAGGGTGGACGCGGAGCGTTTTTAGACGGAAACGCCGTTTTCACATTTATCCGGATTAGTGTAGACGTAGCCTATATCTAAATGGAATTTGTTAAGCATTATATATATATATATATATATATATAATATTAGTTTGTGAATTTAAATTATTATAAAGAAATAGAAAATGTTGGTGAGTGTAGCTAGGTCAACTATGGTCAAAAAACTGAGAAAGTAAAAAGATATGCTCAATGACACTGAAAGTTAAGATTGAGTTAAGAACTGTATTATTTTTAAAAATGAATACAATTTGATTATTTTTATTTCATTTAAATACGTTTTGTAATGTCAAAATAAATATAAACAAATAAATAAATACTATATATTTACTATATTGGTAAATAATAAATTATATTTATTTTTATCATTATTATGTCTCATATTTTTGTTAGTGATGGTAATACATTACTGTATATGGCTGTATGCCAACAGCTTCAGCCACCAGAATCCAGAATTTTACCTGGAATACGATCAAGTCCGGTCATGTCAATACAGACACAGCGGACAAACTTTATGAATGCTACGATTCCTTTCCCCTCTCTCCTCCTCCTCTCATATTTTGCAGGGTGTGCAGCCCAGCGCCTCATTAAAACCATAGATCATAAATTGAACACTGACTTAGAGGGGCTAATCTGGGATTTAGAAGCCATTCAGTGAAAAAAGATAATTAATTTCACTCACATTCGCCGACCACATACTGGGTGAAGAGCTTAGTGGAGATGCACATGAATTAGAGCAAGTCTTTAGAAAGTTCTAGGTAATCCCGTGCAAAACGACTTTGGGAACGGTGTTGTTGACATGCTTGACTGCTGCCTCCGAGCAGGACCGCTTCACACACATTAATGCCGTGAATGAACTGAATGCAGCGTAAAAAAGAGGCATATTGAAAAAATAACAATCCACTGCCCCGTGCTAAGCTGAAACTACATCCGTAACAATCATGAACGAGCAGCACGGTTTTCAGCGAGCACGCTGGTAGGGAAAAAAACAACACTGATTATAACATTCATAACAACAATAAACTAAATGTGATGGAACAGGGCAAAAACATATCATTTTGCAACAATGCAAAACCGTATAGTCATATCATTTTTTGTGACACTATATTCTTAAAGAATAGGAGCCTTGAGCGCCAACAGTTTTATTGCTTGCAGGTTATTTGTAGGAATCATTTCTTTAGGTTTCTAGTTTTCTTGTTGTTTTGTTTTGATGCACATCCTAACCCGGGGCCTGTTCCATACCAAAGTTTACCAAATAAGCCAGGCTTATGGCAGATAGTCTGACTTATTTCAAACCAAATGAACTGACAATAAGTCAGACTAACTGAAATAAACCTGGCTTATTTGGTAAACTTGCTTTATGGAACAGGCCCCAAGTATGCTTTACCAAGATCCAATGATATTTTAAGTCGTTCTTTTTTCCACAATGAAGATGATAAAGCTGTGCAATGCGACAAAGTCACAGCCAATCAGAACGTATTTGTGGGATTTTGGACCAGTGAGATTGCAGTGTGGGATACTGAATATTAAGATGCACAATTATTTCAGGCAAAAATTTTAGTACTGAGTACTTTCTCTCTCGAATATTGTGATAGAACAAGGGGTACCTGAATTTCTGATTGCTCACATAATCAGAAAAGAGGAACACTTGCTGCTTGCGTTTGCACAAGCCTTGAGCGTGAACTCAGGATGTCGTCATCCTGAAATCCGAAGCAGATGTCGCCTCACGACTGGATGAGCTGTTTTTAGCGATAGCGGCAAAAACGTGTTCAAACAAGTGCATTTTTCTCACAGACAGAAGACGGAGTTCATTAAAAACGGCCCGAATCGAGGCGACCTGAAGTTTAAATAAATACATCAGGAAAATCTGAGAACCCAAAGCAGTCGAAGCTTATTTTTCCTCTTCCCGTTTGTTTGTTTAAATTTCACAGCGGCGTTTTATAAGATGGTTAAGTTCATTTCGGCCGTGGGGGAGGTTGGCGTCTAAAAAGTATTAATCACTGGTGGCAAAGCAACAATTACACCTGTGCCTTTTGTGTTCGCCACACAAATGAAAGCTCCTGTCCCAAGTCCGTACTGCGTGTCCGGGATTACCGTGGCTCGTTAATCAAAGGGCTCCCGGCAGGACGGGGCAGGCCTCTCCGTGGCAGAGAAAAGTTCGCCCTGGGTGATAGCAAGCCTATTATCATATTATCGCCTCAGGCACTGCTATTAAACTGGAAATTGCAGACCAGGGTTTTTAAAAAAAGGGACATTCATGTGGAGATCAGTGGAACAGCTTGTAGCCACTTCAGGCCTCTCTTGTCCACGCTTTCCTACAGTATGTTTTGTCTATTCCTCCGTCACTTAGTTTGAACGTTTTTTATTTCTTTTTTTTTTTTGTTGCTGCATCTCTTTCTTTGATTTTCTTGAACCCTCATCGTCTGCGTCTTTGGCTCGTGTCAGTTCTGTCAATTGGAAGAATTAGATGTGCTGTCTGGCATAACAGCGGGTCAGCGCTCTGGCCAAATCCTAAAATAAAAGAGCACTTCTGCCATTACAGCTTCTCCAGCTGTCTCGTATCAAAGTTAAAAAGTGGTAAACTCTCAGCAGAAAAGTGCACAATGCTCAACTGTGATATGTGGTCGCATTTCATCATTAATATACAGCCTACAAAATACTATACTGATAGAATACATATTGGCCATATTAAAATAAAAAAGGGTTTAGTTTCTGTATGTTTTTGATTCACTAAAAAGAGTCATGAACACAATTAAGTGTTGGGAATTGTACATTTGAATTTTATTACTTTTCGGTTACTTTTTTCTCAGTTTCTTAATGTTTTCGATTGCTAATACTTTTCAAGCGTTACCCTTAAAGTAATCAACATGTTCTAAGAACGTTTTCCTAACGTTCCCATTCAGTTATAAAAACGTTATGTTTGAACGTTCAAAACGTCCTGTTTCGTTATAAGAACTCATTTTTAAAACATTTATCAATTCCAGATAACGTTAAGAAAACGTTCTACTAACGTTATGCAAGAACATTTTTTAATAACTTTGAGAGAACCTTCAGAGAACATTAGCCAAAGTTACGAGAGCGTTCCCTGTTAGCTGGGAGGAGGCATTGTGCACATCAAAAACGTGCAAAGGACATTTATGTAATCCAATATATCCTAGCTTTTTGCAAAAAATATTCAGTACTTCAGTTTCGGGAACTGGACCACTCTTTATGCCATAAAAATAAGCTAAGAATGCAAAAAATAAGCTAAGATATGGTGTTTTGTATTAGTGCGGAAAGCATTCATACAAACTTGTTTCACACTTATAATAATAACTCTTCCAACTCTAACATTTTCTAAGCAGCTTGAAATTAGTGCTCATTTTATGTGACTAGTGAACTGTTTTCGGATTTGCTGCAATGCAACGAAAATTGTTTCCATTATTTACTTCTGAAAAGCCCTACATCTATATTTCATCCAAACAGTGATTTATATTATACGTGGCCTATCACATTCTACTTTGCCAAATGGCTGGCTTTTGGATTTTCGCAGTCCCTCATTGGATAAATTACCCAGTTTCTGGTCAGTGTATCACACATTACTTGAATAATACCCCTCAGAGGAGTCCAGTATTGAGTCCAGCCCACTAATGTGTTACATGAATAGGCATGGAGGCATCCACACCTCCCCTGGCCACGGCTAAAGCGGAGGTAACAAAGCCCAGGGTGATGGAGGACCCGAACCACGCCTGGCCCCATAACGAGCCGGTAATTAGCGAGCGGGATTACAGCCCTGCCGTCCACAGAGAAATTAGCATTAATCAAAGAGTTGGTCAGGAAGAGAGAGGTATTGGTCGCACCGGGCTCTGATGGTCCTGCTGGACGCTGAATGGCAATGAGTCGCCTAAGGCACGGACGCAGCACGAGACCCTTTAATTGCCACCAGTGTTTTAGAAGCGGGGAGACAATCAATGGCTTCCCATTGCTTAATGGCGCTTGGATGGGGAGCGAGGGGAAAGTGTGAATGCTGGCAGGTGCTGAGGCCCAGAGAACGGACTTCGGGGAAACATGATCTCACTCGGTTCTCCATGTGCTGTGCGTTTGGTGAATAATGCGGACGGTTATTTGCGTGAGGTTTATATTTGAGGCATGACCTCGGCTGGAGCCTTTCGGTGATTATTATTCTATCTCATGCTCGCTTTTGGCACGTAGAAAAATACATCTGTAAGACGACGTGCTGAAAAGCCCCTACCAAGTGTCCTTATGTAAACCCATTGGTAATCCGTGAGGCCATTTCCATCCGGTGGTCAACGAGTTTTTAAGTAAATGTTGCAATGTTTTACCAGCTGTTTTATGAATCAACACAGCAATTATACAAAAGGCGAGGTCACCTTAAGCGATATAATGGGCAAAAGGTCAATTTTTTAATGGTTCAGCGCTACGTGAAGCAGTTTCAGGTGACAAAAATCTTACATGCTTATTGAAATGACTGGATTTTAGTCGTTTTCTTGCTGTTTAATCGAACTGGGCTGAAAATGCGTGGCATAGACATCTTCAGTGTTTACTCCCAACAGAATCCCTCAAAAAACTCACACCAGTGCGAGCCGCCGCAGTCCAGCGTCTGGCGGTTTGTGCATGTGAGCGTTTCCCTTGATTTATATGTGGATGACCCACAGAACGTCAATTTCGCCGAGGCGCTGTATATTTACGCATGCTTTTAAAACCCCAACCCAGCTGGCCAGTAATTATGTCCGCTTTGGGTGATATTCCAGCGAGAAGGGATCCCTGCTGCGGTCAGTCTGGATCCAACCTGAATCCAGTCCACTGTAAACACAGCAGAAGAGCACAAGATATCCGTCTATCTGAATGTCTACTCCCTTATGCCATCTTAGGCAAGCTTAAAAAAATAACAGGCCTAAAATGTCAGAAATTGGTCTCCTGAGAGACCGCAGAGGTCTCTGTGGACCAAAAAGTCAAGATTTGGCGGGTTTTCATATTACTGTTAGCCGTGTTGATATTAAACAGTTGGGAAAACATCTTTCTCCGTTTAGAAAATATATAGCTGAGCATCCCCTGTTGAGATGAACAGGAAAGCTAACAGATAGCTTTCTCTTGTACTATAGACTGCTTTGTTGCAATGTTTTAAATTTTATTTTTATAAATCCAGTCAGAAAACTAGCAAATCAGAAACATTCACTGTCTGTTAGTCATTTTGTGTGCTGATATCAGGTCAGCTGTGTTTAGAGGGTGGAGTTTCGTTGAGAAATACAGCGCTAACAGCTAACAGCACCTTTATTAAAACAGGCCTTATTTTACCTTCGCATATTATCATTCTACATATTCGCAATAGCTGCAGGTGATCTTGGCTGTCTGTTAAACTTCCTGTTCTCTCTTACTGCCTTTTTTGCAGTCTCACTGATCCCTCTCAGCGAGCAAAACCTGAGACATTGCAGCAAAACCCCAAAACTCAGCACAGTCCACATCAGCAGTATCCCGAACAGGATCTTCCCATCTGAGGGGAGCGATGCACAGTGGTGGAGGACACCAAGCAGGTGTGTGTGTGTGCGTGTCCCACCGGTCAGGCATCATTAACTCTCCCAGTGGCCTTGGCTCTTAACCTTCCCCCATGCCTGGGGCCGGGACTGTGACGGCACTCTGACAGCGGGTGCAGGGTGTCGGGGCAGAGCCCTCATGGTTTGTGTGTGCCGTTCACGCTCCACTGATGCACTGCGGCCTGACAAATGAGAGCCCTACCCGTCTCTCCATATCTCGCCCCCATCCCACCGCCCATTTGAATTCTTACCCCGATTGAGTTACGCCAGCGATGAGCAGTCAATAGAGTCAGTGTTCCAGCTTTTGTGCAGTATCATTCCAGATAGTGGCAGCGTGTGTGAGCGTGCTCGTCGTATACCAAGTGCATCCTTTTTAGTCCGTCGGCTTTTGCCATTGTGCCCTTAATTGTTCAAATGGAGGATGCTGTTATATGAGGTATCTCATATATTGGACTTGTCTTCCTCAGAGCGCTCTATAAATCCCCTTTGGGTGACATACGACGGGACGCTGGAACAAAGCAGGACCGAGGCCAAGACACCTCTTACTTTTGACATACTGTAGAAACACCGCCTCCTATAGGCCATATGAGAAACAGTACTTTGTCTATTCAATAAAAAAATCATAAAATATAGATAGATAGATAGATAGATAGATAGATAGATAGATACATGGATAGATAGATAGATCTGTACTATCTACTATACTATACTAAGTGGTAGTATATACATGCTTATATACATTCACACCCACACAACCATTATACTATGGAGATGAATTTATATATTTATAAAAAATAAGTAAACTGTAAAGAAAGGGTAATGTGAAGAAAAGAACTCCAGACATTATGACAAGTTATTTGTAGGTAAATGGTAAATAAAAATAATTATATATGTATATGTATATGTATGTATGTATAGATAGATAGATAGATAGATAGATATTTCATATAATAATTACATTTCCTAATTTTCCTAACCCTAACCCTAAAAAAAACCCATTTATATATATATATATATATATATATATATATATATTAATTGCTTTTTACAGAAAGGGTCAAGTGAAGAACAGAACTCCAATTAGGCTTTTTATTGTCATTTCAACCATATACAGTTTAGTACACGATGAAACGAAATCAACGTTCCTCCAGGACCAAAGTGCTACATATGACAAGAATTACAACATAAATTAAAATTTTTCTCTGTCGCTTTGGTGCATTTCTCACAACAGTACTTACATTTGCACAACAGTTAATGCATTTCTCAAAACAATCAGTCATGTGTGCACATCATAGTAGCAGTTTCTCACTCTTTCCAACAAATTGTAATGCTTTTGGACAAGCATCAATTGCTTTCATACAACTCTCTGCTGTTTTATAACATTATAATTTGCTTATATCATATCAGTCAAAATTAACTAAACTAGTGACTGCTGAATATTCATTCCATATAAAACTAATAGTCCTCATTTCATTGC
Organism: Enteromius treurensis; assembly: GCA_032275025.1. Lineage (NCBI taxonomy): Eukaryota > Metazoa > Chordata > Actinopteri > Cypriniformes > Cyprinidae > Enteromius > Enteromius treurensis. The sequence goes on along the minus strand of JAUCMU010000047.1, from coordinate 6,467,134 downwards.
TTGAGTCATTACATACAGGAATGGTGAAATAGTTGTCAAAATCTGTCAGGTAAGTTTGAAAAAACTGTTTCAATCTTTTTTTTTTCTGAAAATGTCTTCTAAATTGAATTGTTTGCACAATACTTTGAATACAGTAAATTAGAATAGCAAAGAGCATATGCAGTAAAAATGTGAAACATACTGTACTTATTCAGTGTCTTGTACTCAGATACCTTACTACATGGTGAGCTTGATTTCACCAAGTACAAGATGTTCCTGGATCAACATCCTTGTAAAGATTTGGGGTAGGGATAGGTTTATATTTTTGGACAGTAATGTTGATCCAGGA
>JAUCMU010000047.1:6446111-6463769 GCA_032275025.1 Enteromius treurensis | reverse complement strand
TCCAAAGCGACTTACAGGTGGGGAAAAACAGCAGCAATTAGTCCTAAAGAGGTAAACAGCAACTAAGGAAGTGTTCATTATACCGTATAGCAGGCAAATTTTTAAGTGTCCCTAATACCTGTGTACTTCCAGAGTAACTAGATGTGTATGTAATAAGTACAGTGTAAGTACACACCGCTACATAGTATGAACAGCTGTAATATTTCTGTACTGTAATACTTCACACATGTAACAACCCTCAGAATGGTGTGTGCAAGTACAAATATGTAACAGGACTAACAGCACTTTTTAGTAAATAAAGTGTTTCAGTTTATATTAAATAAATTTAATTTATATTTAATATTGCAATGGATTTAGCATGTAATTGCTCTGATGTTACACAGCAGCGGGCAGTGAATTAGGCTTAATGTAAAAATTGTGGGTGGTGTCCAGAATGTTACACTTTATAAGTGGGCAGCTACTGAGGAGTCACCATGTATATACACAAGTGCACCAACTCCACCCACTTTACACATCCCTAAACCTACTCAACTACACCCCCTGTTCCACTTACTCTTATAAATACTGCTGTTACAAAATGTAGCTAGTAATTCCTCTTACATGACTACTAATGAAATGAAAAAAGTGTTGTTACCAATGTCCTGTTACACATTTGTACTTACACCATTCTGAGGGTTGTTACAAGTGTGTAGTTCCAGAAATATTAGATACTATGTAGCACTGTGGTTACATACTAGATACACATCTAGTTACTATGTTAGTACACAGGTATAAGGGCCACTTAATATAAAGTGGGACCCTAAATACTATTACAAAAGTTCAGGTTAAAAAGAGTTTGATATTGTCTGTCCATCTCCATTAAGAAAATAAAAAATACAGTATTACAAACAAAGCTAATTCAGCATCAACCATTATGTATCGTTGCACACACTGGAACTTTTGCATAACATTTGTATCAAGTAATTTTATATCATTCTTAAGTAATAAACCAAGGCCTCATTCTGAACCACTGAATTGAACGTGGACCCTTGATTGCAAACAGCTCCAGACTCCTATTACAGAAGAGTAAAAACATATTCAGGATATAGGAGATTTATTAAGACAGGAAGAGATCAGAAAATAGATCAACAAAAGGAGGTGATTCATTTATCAGAAGATAAATGAATGAGCAGTGGTGTTGTGCAACAGAGAAAGTTGTGCAGACAACAATCGATACATCTCTGTAACAGTCCTGAGAGCAGCGTACCGCTAGCAAACAGCTGCTCTCAGCTCAGCCTTCAGCTCCACTGCCTCTATTCTTTCACCTCGCTTTCTGCTTTTTAACTGAACATGATTTGAAGAGAGAGAGAGAAACACACAGATAGATGGAAAAAATAGAAAGAGGTGGTCAATATTGGACTATTAGTGAAGTGAAAACAGTGCATGTTTTAAAGCAGTAAAATAAAATTGAAATAAAATTCAATTAAAAATGGTAATATAACCTATTTTTAATATCATGCAGCTTACTAAAGATAAGAATAGATATTTATATTCAACAACAGCTGAAATACCAATGCCAAATCTTTTGAACATATGAGTACTTTTTCCATATATACACAGGAAATGAATACAAACTCCAAAGCATACATAAGCTGTCTGTCACCCCGACACACTAGAAACCCCTGCTTCCCTCATGCTGTTATTATTACATTAGCAGTTATTAGCTACTTGGAGGGAAAAGTGGAGGAGGAGGGGGGGCAGTGAGTCGTGGCGTGATGTTAATAAATCATGTTTTCATCTCTTCTTGTTTTTTGTTTTTTTCCCCATCTGAAACAACTCCCCCCCCCCCCCCATAACTCTGCCTAAATTGTTGGCAAGCGAGAAAATAAAACAAACACACAAACGCTAACAGCCAAACAGCCTAAAGCAGACTCAGAGAGTCACTGCCAGTTTTGTTGTTTGCATTGATCATCAAATATGTAAAGTGATTAAAATGTTGGTGTTAGTGTAATATGACAATTGGTGGTGTTGTACAAAGCAGAGTATGGGACTGCTTGTGAAAAGGCATCTACTTCATGTAACTTAAATTAATATTAAGCATAAAATATTTATTCAGTATAATTGTAATGTCATAAGAAATATATAATAAATCGAGAACATGGAGAAATGCACTGCTGTATATAAAAATTATATATTTGAAATTATATTTAAAAACTTTTTAACTGTAAAATGTTATACTATTACTGTTTTTACTGTATTAAGCAAATAAATGCACACACACTTATAAACACAAGGCCCAGTTTTACTAAAAAGTTTAACCATAATTGCAGTAATTTCATGCACAAAATAGTTCAAGACATGATTTTGGGATGTTAAATAATGGTAAATGGTAAATCTCGTTGCATTATTCATTTGAATACTCTTCTCCCATTAATTTTGCGTCTGGAAGGAAATGCACCTTCAATAGGGTCAGGCACAAAAACAACTGGTATACAAGTGAAAACGGACCTTGGGAGTATTTTGCCAATTTATAGGCCTTGGTTAAATGTACACACTTGTAAGTAAAGTAAAATATGATTAAATATAACAAACAGTGCTATTGCTTGTAATTTGTTATATATGTTTATACGGACACTGATGACAAGAATTATAAAATTTCTATGGCATCAAAAATTTAGATATCATAAAGACCTTATTTTAAAGCAAAAATAGCTATATTGTTACTGTGAAATAAAATAACTTTGGTCATATTGTCCACCCTGCATTGCTGGATGTTATAAATTTGTTACATATTATACAGAACACAACAACATGTTATACAACAGTGTTATAGAAGGCTTTTTAGCATTAATACAACCTTCAAAAGTTTAATTTACACAAATGACATCCATGTGCAATTTCAAGAATACATATAGCCTACACATTACCATGAACCCTGTAATATAAAGTCTGACCCTTATATATTACTAGAGCTAAAGTAATAGGCTATTGCTGCCTCGGCGGCTTGTTGTTAGCATAATTGACGAGATATTTTATGGTTAGCGTGAGGTGATGTGTTATTTGTCTAGATGTCAGCTGCGTAAAGGCATTTCTCCCTGATAAGCCCAACAGCACAAGGTTAAGCAGTGGAGAGGGCAGCGCTCTAATTCCCCGCTCGGCAGGGAAGATTGACAGCCCGTTTCACTCCATGTCCTCGGCAGTGTTTTCAGGCAGAGCGTACAGACAGTCATACGCAGTGATTTGTGTTCCCACTCACGCCACTAGTCCTGTTTACAACCACCGACTCTCCCCCCAAGCTCGCTAAATAGCATCGCTATGTGCGTGCGTGTGTGCGTTTAGCGGCGAAAGGAGGACATTAATTTGCTTTATCATCTCACCCCGCCTCATTCTCCACTGTCAGCCTGCCCTCGCTCCTTAATAAACGGCTTGTGTTGAAGAATTGAATTTAAACCAGGGCCATCCAGCATATTTCTCTGCAAAGAGAAGGAGCGAGAAAGAGGGGGAGAGAAGCACATCAATAAAGTCGACAGCATTTAAGAGGCAGACAACCTTTACAAAAGAGCGTGCCCGCTTAACGGCCTGACATTGGCGCTCGTAAAACAGCGTGGCAAGCGAGCACAGCCACAAGGCAACGGCCCATGAGACGCTGCCGTTTAAAATCATAACACACAGCAGAAGCCAGAGTGGAATGACAAGACACAATCGGAGAGGCGTCGCATGACTGTCCAATGTGTCTGGGCATAAAAACCACCTGCTAGAGCTTCAACACGTGACCTGAGAACATGGAACATAACATGCCGGAAAAAGGAGAGATCAGAGTGTGTTTTAAAGGTGAGTTGTAACCGTTTGAGATTAACCAGTTGGAAAAGAGAGACAACTATTGTTTTGTGCAGGTATGTATTTATATTTCATTCATTTCGAGTTATTAAAAAGAAACTTCAATCTTTTGATTTGCGATCATGCTAATGGATGGTTACATGGATGATTAATCTCACCGTCCAAAATCGAGCTATTAGGAAGCATTTTAAGGCAGCAGAGGCAACATATGCTGCCTTTAAAGATACCATATTGTCAACAAATTACAGTAAGAATGTAATGCGACAAGTGAAGAATATACAACCAAGATTGTGGGTGAAGTGTAAAACCATGTAAAAGTGATTGATGGTTACGGATTGTTTACCTTCAGTCTTCCATCCAGTCAGAGGAGATCAAACATTTTGATTTTGAAATAAGTTGTTTTTGTTTTTCACGTATCTCCTAGCAACAAGCTGCATATTTAGTTGTCGGAATAACTCTCAAGTCACACATGAAATCAAAACTGACTATTATTACTTATTTTTGCTTACATTGCTATTTTTGTGGTGAACAGTTCATCGATGAATGTCAATCCACAAAAAACTAGTTTGCCTTTGTAATCTTTAACCCAAATCTGAAAATGCTCCTCCCCTTTAAAATGACGAGTCTTCTCTCGGCATCCTTAACCACGCCCCTCCAACTGTTAGAGTTCATTTCTGAATGAAACGCCTACTTTACTACAGTACATCCAATCAATGACGCCCTCTAGTTTCTTCATTCAATATTATGTTTCTCCCCCCGAAGTACATCACAATAAGGAAGTAAAATTGGTCACTAATTTCCAGTTCACGCAGCCTTTAAAATCTGTTAGTGCGTGATCCTCAGTCGTTTCTTGCTTTCCTCTGTGACTACAAAGTCGCTAAATGGATGATGGCAGATTTTAAATTCCCGTTCAAGTTATTTATTCTAGTATATTCCAGCCTAGAAGGCAATTTCCAGTTTAGGTAGTCGGCAGCGAGAAAGCTCACTAGGTTTGGGAACACAAATAATGTGTAACAACTCTCCGGTCTTCCCCTTCTGAATGCAGACTCTTGTAAAAAGAGGAAAAGCATGTAGGGGGAACGAGAAAGAGAGAGAATAGAGAGGAGACCACCGGATGCATTCCCACACAGCCATCCACAAGCCCGATTTATCTGCAAGCTCCCACAGTCAGCAGATGGCATATTAGAGAGAGAGAGTCTGTATTTACCTCTCAGCTTTGCTTTTATTTACACCCATTTGAACGCACAATTACATGTGTATCTGCTCAGGAGAGGCCCCACGCGGCCCCCTCCAGAGCTCTCCCCCGCTCTCTTTCACTCGCTCTCATTCTTAAAAGGGACTAAATGAAGACAGGAATCCAATAGGAATCGGCTAGCACGTCTCCTCTCATTCCACATGCAGATTTATGCAAATCCATGCGCAAGCAGACACTGACCCTCAGATCGCCAGACGCAAGTGCTGTAAATATCAGATTTTTCTTCTCATTTTTAAAATCAGTTTTCTGCCTCAGCACCTGCTGAAGTTAAAGAGAGGACACTGGGAAAGGGGGAAAAAAAGCATTTGGGAGATTTCCTTATTAATATGCAAATGCAGGCAATCAGATTCGTGGGTTGGATTGAATTAATCTCTGCCACCTCCTTTGCTTGTGCTGTAATCACAAATTACAGACAGGCATCTGACAGACAGCTAAGGCCTTGGATGACGTCGAACAGGCCTTTTACCTCAACGGGAATAGTCGAATCAACTCGAACGGTCAGCTGGGGAAAAAAAGCGTTTACATCCCTTACATGATCGGTTCCGCCGGGACTCGACTTCAATCTTATTCACCGTAGTCTAATCATGAAGTACCTGCAGTCAGACGGCAGCGTTTTAATACACTTACAGCACAACAGAGAGCTGCAATCACAAAAGTCACAGTAAATTGGATTAGAAAGTTAGCGGACAGACAGAGAGTCCTTCAACAAGGTCTTCGTTTTCTTTTTGAAATTCGTCATGCTTTAACACGGTCTTCCAAACTCACTTTTGCTTACCTGAAGTGCACCGCCTGCACAAAGCAACAGCGCTTTGGATGAAGTTTAATGACATTTCCAAGTGTTGACTCGGAAAGCATGCCTGAATCCATGAAGTAAACTTAAACAATACCAACATAACTTATCGACAGTACTGTACATTCTTTCCTTGTTTAGAGGAGAGCATGACACATGAGCCATAAAAAAGGAGGCGTTCGCATGCTGAGTCTGAGGAAAGATGCGGGACCCGCAGCGAGCCGAGTGTTCAGTCACTGCCGGCGCGAGCAGCCACCGCACACCTGTCGTGCCAGCGTGAGCGATGCAGCGGCCCGTGCTTCGTTAGGGTGACAGAGAGAGGTGGCGAGCAGGCGTAATGGCATCATTTTCAACAGAAAACAAAAGGAGACAGACAGCACTCTCATCTAACGAGGCTTTAAAGTGGACGATTTCATTACCGGAGCGGTTTGTAACTCCGTCTCTTGGGGTTTTCTGGTGAGTAGAGCCATACAGACGTCTAGACAAAGACGCGGAGAAAAGGTCATGATTTCATACAAAACTTCTTATATTAAAGCTATGATGTGTATGAATGAGAAAGTGAATATAGTGTGTGCTGTGACATTTCATTATGTAATCGTTAGCTAAGTTGATGTTGCATAACACCTTTGTGACAGGCATCTTCCTGAAAGCAAAGGCTCCCTATGGGAAAGGGGAACATTAGTTTTTATGGATTTGCTGTAAATACAAGAAAAATTGGTTGCAGGAATACATCACTATAGGAATGTGTCGCATAGTCCTTCAGAAGTCATATGCTGATTCAGTGCTCAATTATTAATAGGGGTTTTTATTATTACCCATGTTTAAAACATTACTGCTTAGGATTCTTGTGAAAACAGTGATACATCAGGAGTCTTTAACGAAGAGAAGGTTCACTGAACCTCGCTCACCAAAATGATTTCTGAAGGATCGTGTGAAACTGAAGACTGGAGTAGTAGCTTCTGAAAATATTGAGACCATGCAATTGGCACGTCCACTAGAGCTGTTGTCCATGAATTAAATGTTAATTTCTCTTCCATAAGCCGTCTCCAAAGGCGTTTCAGAGAATTTGGCAGTACATCCAACAGGCTTCACAACCGCAGACCACATGTAACCACACCAGCCCAGGACCTCCATATTCAGCATCTTCACCTCCAAGATCGTCTGAGAATTTCAGCACAAACTGTCAGAAAACTGTATCTCAGTGAAGTTCATCTGCATTCTTGTTGTCCTCATCGGGGTCTCGACCTGACTAACTCAGACTCCGTCCACACGAAGCCGGTACGTTCCCTATCCGATCATTTTTTCCCCCTCGTTCTAAAAACAAATTGCGTAAACACGAAACCACTGAAAACGGTGTAGTATATATGCTGTAATTCTGCCATAGAAATACACTATAAACGGAGAAGACGACTTTGAGCATGCGCATAAACTTGCGCGCTGTATACGAACCAAGAAGAAGACAAAGTTGGCGAATGACGCAGCCAACATGTGATTTGATGACATCATCATTTCACGAAATATACGGATTAGCTGTACACACGAAACCGCAAGGGTGTCGCTTTCAGATTTATCCACTTTGGGACCCGGTTTCAAAAAATAGCGGTTTCAGTCTCCTAAAACGCTGGATCCGTGTGGACGAAACGCCCAACACGATAAAAAATGTATACGTATACAGCGAAGCGCGTCTCCGTGTGGAAAGGCTCTGAGATTCTGATTGACCCCGTCCCCCCTTAAAAAAAACTCTCCGGTTCTACACAATTCACGCGAATGACCCAATTGACAATGAAAACGGCCATTGTCGCCGAAAAGCGACAAGTTTGCAGGTATGAAAAAGACATCCTGCAAGTAATCTAGAGCCATTACACGTTTGCGCACACCATATTTACGCACGTGAACCTATACTCTCTTCCATTTTACTACTAGTTATAGCACGAAACACCTATAAAACGTTATGTTATGATGTTACATTTACCTCAGAAAACAATATGTTTGTACAAATAATGTTTTACTCAGACAACAAACCTTAAACATGGTGCTACTTTTTATAATGGTAATACAGTCCTATCATGGCTTAAACTCTAAACTAATCTAAACAGAAACGTCATGACAGCAGCACTGCAGCGCTCGCAACAGGCACAACGTTGACCTGCATCCCACCGGACTGATCAGAGTCATGTAAGAAACTTGTGGAAAGATAGAAATCGAGAGTTAAAAAGAAAGAAGGAGACCATGAGAAGGTGAGGAGGGGACGCTGGACTCGCATACCTCCAGCACAGGAAGCTATTTATCATAACATGCTAGGGAGATATTGGCTCCATACTGAACCAATTAGGGCCGGGGCCTGTTTCATCATACTTCATAACCTGGGCTTTGGGGTTTTGGAGCGTGGTGCGGCACAGTAATTGAATTTTGATTAAACACACATGACGCGTGACCCTGAATAGCTATAGCGAGCACCGGACCTGAGTTTGCGCGGGTTTTCCCAGCCAAGAACAGGCCAAAAAAACAGGATGTACTTTAGAAGAAATGGGGAAAGGTGGGGGGAAGAGTGTAAAATGTTTGTAAAATCAGGGACAGCTGGCGAAACAAAGATTTCTCTATGCTGCCGTGGCGTCTCCATCAGCAAAGATGAGCTCTGCCCACGCCGCCGGGGTGTTTGACTCAGAGGTGAGACGGTGAAGTACGCCAGCGCCATGAATCTTCTCCACCGACGTGCTGCGTCCACAGCTTCATTGCAGTGGGGCTGTGCGGGTGACGGGAGACGATGACTGACTGCGTTTCTGCTGAGTCATAGACTGCGTCGAGAGCCACGACACGGTACTCGATTCGTTTCCAGCAGTCTAACACACACACACACACACACACAGAGGGAGGAGCCAAGCAGATTAGCTTACAAGACCATGCTTGGACTGAAGGTCACATACACACACGTAAACCGGGAGTCTGACCTGTTCATGTGTGCGACCTGCACTTGTTTTCGCACAATAACCAAAAACTAAGACTGTTTTGACACCATCAGTTCATCCAAATGAGGCACGTGTCTCTGTAAGGCAAGAGGTTATGAACGCAATTTGACACAGTTGAAGAAGAAAGTAATTTTAACTGATTGCTTGTGCTCTCATGAGAAATTTAACCTCATGTTTTTCATTTTTTTTGGCCCCATTTAGAGCAAAAAAATACATTTAATTAGAAGATAATGTTTAAAATAAGAAATTAAGTCGCAATTGTGAGATGTAAAGTCACATAACATATAAAGTGAAAATCTCAAGGGGAAAACATAATTAAGAGCAGCATAAAAATGACAAAAAGTAGCCTTATACGATTTTGGGATATTAAGTCACAAATGTGAAAAAAAGTCGCAAAATAAAAAAGAAATAGCTGTGATTTAAATGGAAGTTAAACTAAGAAGAGAAGACACAACTGTGAAACATAAATGAACAATTATTAAAAAATAATGTCACAGCATTTAGTTGTAATTAGAGTGACAATTTGGAAAAAAATTGGAAATAAGAGAAATAATTGTGAATTTGTGAAATATAGAGGATTTGTTAAAGTAGGTATTATAAAAAACTGCAAGCTTGGGGAAATATTCAGGGAGAAGTTGAAACTATTATAAAATAGAAATAACAAAACAAATTTTGGCAGTTTTTACAGTAATTTTGGCATTTAAAGTTGCAGTCGTAGAAAAATAAACTAGAAATGATGAGACAAAGTCATAATAAAGAGGAATTGATGTTATTGTACCCAAATTGATTATACATGTAACATTTAAAGTTGCAGTTAAATATAAGCATAGACTTTCTTTTAGGCCTTTTTGTATTAGCATATGCAAAGCTTTGATCAGAAAGTGTTTATCAAGTAGGCCAGAAATCGTATAACAGAGCTCCGTTACAGAAGGAATTTGTTCATCATTTTCTTTACAGGCTGTGGAGAGTGACAAGGACAGCTTGCTTGGCACAGTGTCAACCAGAAATGCTTGTCAATATCACGAGTGTATGAGCGCTCCATTCATGATTGCATCTGCACTTCAATGCACCGCACGTTTAGAGACGAGAGAGAGAGAGACAGAGAGAGAAGTGGTGATTGCAGGGCAGAGGTTTCTTGGTGATCACATTTCAAGACTGAATGTCGAATTCTGGGAAGGGAGCAGAGATGCTGCACTCACTGTGGGATTTCGCAGCTGTGGACCTGTCCACATCATATCATGTCAAACACATACAACATTACGGCTAGTGGGCCCAAAAAGTATCTTAAGCCATTAAATCGCCTCAGAAACATCCATTCAGACTTGTATAAAACCTTACAGGCCCCATGATCTCAGCCATTTCCTGTTTGCGCTGTTTAAGCGTCATCTTGTCTCGAGTCTCTGTGTATTAAACCCCTCAGGTGGACAGAAGACAAAGACTCAAAGTTCAGCCATAGGCCTTTGACATTTCAAGTCAAGTTTTTGCTAACATGACCCTTTTGCAAACAATTTATCTGCGAAACCGCTCATGTAGTGCACTGTATGGAGTGTCTGCCATTTTCTAGTCTGATTTGTAAAATATATACTGTGCGCACTTATTCTTACACAGTTCACTCTTTTTTGCACAATCCAATCGGGAAAAGACTGCTAAGTTCAAATGATTAATTATTTAATACAGAGAAAGATCTATTGAACTCTCATAATATGTGACCCTGGACCACAAAACCAGTCGTACTGTAAGTGTTCATTTATTCAAAAAGCTGAATAAATAAGCTTCCATTGATGTATGATTTGGATGGATAGGGCAATATTTGACCAAGATGCAACTATATGAAGATCTGGAATCTGAGGAAACAGAAAAATCTAAATGCTGAGAAAATCACCTTTAAAGTTCTCACATGAAGATCTAATCAATGCATATTACTAATCAAAAAATAAGTTTTAATATGTTTACAGTAAGAGATTGACTAAATACCTTCACGGAACATGATCTTTACTTACTATCCTAAGGATTTTTGGCAAAAACGAAAAATCAATAACTTTGACCCATACAATGTATTTTTGGCTATTGCTAGAAATATACCCCCAGCGACTGTTTTGTGGTCCAGGGTCACATATCATCTCTAAAAACAAAACAACAAAACAAAAAGCTGCATATGTAATAAACTAAACTATTATTGTAATTTTACAATAAAAGATACCTATATAGAGCACTTTTTCTGCTGCACATTTACACCAGACCCCACATTAAGTGAGTTTCCATTTACAAATTTGCAGGAATTTATTTATTTATTTTTTGCGACATTTTATAACAATTTATAAAAAAGCTATCTGTTATAAACACAAGCAGAAATAAATACAAAAAAAAAAACGTTCCTTTTGCGATATATTCTTTTTATCGAATTGCTAGATACGAGCATAAAGGTTATTTAGTGATTGGCGTTTTGGAAAAATTGGCATATTTTCAATTCGCAACTTCAACCGCATATCGTTCTCTTCTTTCTCTGTAAAATGCACTACGTGGCACGCACCATACTGTAAATAGTGAGTATTTTGGAGCCATGTCCCCACCTGATGCAGCTGTATAAGGAATCAATGTGGTCTGCAATGCAGGATTATTTCACTCCCCCTTTGGGAGTTTGTTGTTTTTGGACGGGTGAAAGAAAGGGAGCACCCCACGCCTCCTCTGAGCTGTTTCCTCCTCTTAATTTTTCTCCATCTCAAAGGGCCAGAGAGGGAGAGATGGAGGTTGCACCTATAAAACACCAGGGCCGGATGAGGAATGGCCTCCTCCGCACTGAGGGAGGGTGCAGTCCCCGGAGCTGCTGCTCTCTCTTGTGGGAAGTGCACTATAAATCTCTGGTCTCTTATCCGGCTGGTCTATTGATAAGCAACAAGAAAAGAGCCCGAGTGAGGAGGAGAAAAGAGGTACAAGAAAGGGACGGAGGGGGTTAGGAAAACATTTTGCACATGAATCACTTTTTTCTTTTATATTAAAAGATCAAAGTTATCTTGTAGTCCATTTTTAAGGAGACATTCAACAACTCTGACAGCTGTATGACATGATATACTTAATCTAAACCCGTTCAAGCTGCATTGTTATTATTGCTCAGTACTTGCGATTAAGGATTTGCAAATCCCTAATCCTAAGTAGCAAACTTCAGGGCCTTTCTCACATGAATGATGCTTCAAATTGAACCATGCAGTTGCTTTTCAAATCTTAAAACTGTGCGAATGCGCGCTGTCCAAACTATTGTTTCATGGAGATTTATAGAGATGCCTTAAGCAGGCTCTGGAGAGCTTGGGCAGAGTCCCAAAGCAGCACTGGTCACCCATCATCATAGTCGCTGGGGAACGTGCTAAATCTGTTTTTACATATCCAAGCAGAGTCGTACGTGTTGTAGCAAGGACACTGCAGTTCATAAGGAAGCGCGCACGTAAACGCACACACACGTAGTCGGGCCTGCTCCGCAATCACTTCAGTGTGATGAAGAGCCTCTACAGGAGTCTGTATTAATGGCGATGTGACGGACTGAAGCAGGGCAGACAAGCAGACACACTCAAGTAAAATTGAAGGAGCACTTGACATTGGTCTGACACAGACTGTTTGAAGAACAGAGAGGATTACGATGGACCACTTTTACTAGAACCCAATATTATGCGACATCTTACAAGGATTATAACAGATGTTATCATACGATGGACTCCTAATATTTGCCAATTCAGGTCAACACCAATACTGAAACCAATTAGTCGCGTATGTCTACTAAAAAGTACAAAACATGACGCCGCAGAAAATGATAAGAAAACTTTATTTACAGTGTTTAAATAACATCAAAACATCGCACAATGTCGGACATCGGGAAGCTAGCTAGGACGGGATGAAAAGAAGCAAAAGATGGATGACATTCCACCGGCATGACTCAAAGGAAGAGGCTGATTGATGGAGAAAGGGAGAGAGAGTGATAGAGGACAACAGCTATACAAGGATCCTAGTAGAACTAGCTCAGCACATACATAAGCCATGTTTGCAACTCCAGACATGGGCTAGTCCTCCCAGAGCGTCGTATGGCACGTCCGTGTGTCTTTGTGTTTGGATACGGCAAAGGCAAGTCCAAAGAAAAGATGGGATTTACATAACACGATCCTGTACATTTTGTGGGTCATCTCATCGGGATCCACCTGAAACGGCAGAATGGAAAGAGTTAGTTGTGTTTGGGAGCAGGTCCAGGATAACACAAGCAGAAGATAAATCAGTCTCTTCCCACACAGGAGAAGACACATGTGGCAGGGAACGTTTCCAATGCTGAAAATGGATCAGTGTCATTTTTCCTATATGAGAAAGAACATCATTTGCCTTTCTGGATTCGTTCCAGAGCTGATGTAAACATGAGAAACCTATTTGTAAGGACGAAACGTAGAAAAACAGGAGGAGGATTAAGTCGGTTGTAGGATATTTATCAGAGGGTTTCAAAAGTAAAAGGTAAATATATTGTACTTTTAGGGGTACAATAGCTTGCTGTTGGGGCATCACATATTTAAATCTTATTTAAATCCCATTAAAGTTCACCCAAAAATTAAAATTCACCCGTAAGTAAACGAGAGCTATTACGTCAAATACGTTAAAGCTTGCATATGCGGTGCGTTGAGCATGGTGGAAGATGTAAGTCATGGGAGAAGAGTAAATTACTGTAATATATCGTACGATATATATCGCTATCTCCTAGTATCGCAAAAGTGAAGTTGATCCACTGATGTCACATGGACTGTTTTACCAATGTTTTTGCTACCAATGTTTAGGTGTATAGCTGTCTATCATCAAAAATATTGTAATTTGTGTTCTGAAGAGGAACTATATGGTCTTATGGGTTTAAAACGACATGAGGGTGAGTTAGCTAATTATTATTAGCTAAAAGATTTTTGGGTAAACTAACCCTTTGAAGTCTTTTAGGGGTAGATTAGCTACTTCAATGGTTCTGCCCCAATGACAAGGTATTGATCCGTTAGATACAAGATTTTCAGTTTTTAATATCCATTTGATACACAGGCTGCTTTGTCTAAAGGTGTTCATTTAAATTTGCATCGCTTGGTTTGGATCTAGGTGTAGATCATCCATATCTGGTGTACTTTATCTAGATCTACCTTGACAGCTTCTAAATATGGACTGATTGTCTTGATATAGCACTATATCTAATGCTAGACCAACTCATCTGTATTACGCTACAAGGAAATAGCAAGGATGATGTCTAAACCTGGTCTTTAACTTATTTTCATTGACAATTCTCTACTGAAGACTAGAATTGCTTTGTGTAACTACATTTTTTTTTTGGGAAGGCACGAGAGAAGAAAAGAGGGGCAAATAGACAAGGAGGTGTAGCGAATTGGAGATGGAGACCTTGTTTCTTCAGAGGCTTATGCTGGAACAATAAAATCACGGGAGAGCCAGCAATGGTCTCCATATGGGTCCCATTCAGATATAACACCGCTGTCACCGCCATTACCACAGTGGCAGCAAATGTTAACCAGAGAGCGGAACCGGCAGGAATCAGAAACTGATAGGGGACAGACCCAGATATAAGGAATCGTCTAGAATAATGCGGCCACTATTTTCTTTTGGATACGGGGGATGTCTGCAATAGTGTGTGTGTGTGTGTGTGTGGAGTGCCAGGACAAAATTCAACAGATGCAGCCCTGGTGCCAGCCATAATAAGTGCAATCTCACGACCCCGTCGTGTTTTCCCAACGTCCTCTCGGCACGTCTGACATTTAATCGCTCTCTCTCCCCAGAGCAGGGAGCCCCTTATGGGGAACAGAAGAGTGAGGGGCGGTGGACGGGGGCTTGGAGCACAGCTGAAGGTGTCCTTGGTCTGCCAGTTTGCTTTGATACCCCAGGAGGTCACTCAAGATCACTACTGACCTTGACTCAGCACATTGTTGAGAAATCTTTGAAAGATTTTTTAAAATATGCCACTTACCAATACACCCCTTGTCTGATTCTCTCGACACTGCTGGTTTTGCTCACAACTATCCCATCCAACCTTGTATTAAGTTCTCAATGCTTTGACAAAGAGATGCTCACCTGGTGTCTTCACGGAGAGAGCTGCGTTCTTCTGTAGGTCTCGTTTGTTATCGTAAGACGGGTGAGGCGTGCCCCGTAGTAGTCCACAATGTAATCCGACCCATCTGATGGACCCACGATCTACACCAGAGCAAACAGAACGAGTCTCAAATGTCAGAGCAGCGTAGGGAGACCTGCATAACAATGTAATCTTTCACCAGACAATTACATGATTCCACATTACACCATGATGTATACCAGGTGGGCTGGTAGGGTCTATCGTCCTCCTCAGATGGCTCATGCTCGTACAATTGAATTATAAGACAGTAATGCCGAATTGGAGGCAATTTAAGTTTAACCCCAGGCAGTGCTGTAATTGAGGTTGCTTTTGGAGTCCTGGTGAGGAGGAGTGTCCCGAAGGACAGTCACCAGATCAGAGCTTCAGCGATGAGCCTAGAGCCCAAACTGGGGCCTGTGCCAGTTCTGAGATCAGCTACTATCCAAGCAACATGCTTGGACTGACGCACAAAGACGGTGTAATGGCTTCCTGCAGGTGTACGTGCCCAACACCTGGCCTTGCCGGCTCCGCTCCGCTTTGGGACAGGACGATAATGAGAACACACATCTGGTAGAGGGAGAAAGGCGCCCACCAAACACAGACACTGTGTTCTAGCATATCGAGATTAGTGTTCATCTGGCAGCAGCCCAATACAAGCTATTTCCTCTCACAATGGTATCGGCCGAGAGTTGTCTAGATTGGTTTGGTGGTCAACTAGAGTTGCGTGTTCTTCAATACCATTAACATTCGATCCATCAAATGCCTCCACTCTCAAACCAACAGTTTCGCGACACCGTTAATCTTGCATCATTGCTTTCAAAAGGCCAAAACGTGGTGCTACTTGTGGGAGGGAATATCGATGAATATAAATAACAGCAACATGTCCTAGGTGTTTATTCATTAGTTCTCAAAGATGCATTTCCCGGACGACGTGGCTCTTAGCGAAGGTAGTTATGTGTATAAAATATGGGGTTTTAGAGAGGAGCGACGTGTGCAAATGGGGTCCTGAGGGAAGGGGATACTCTTTATCAAAAGTGTCACAATTTAAAAAACGAAGAGGCCCGACAGTCGACAGCTAATTGAGAATGTTAGCGCGTGACAGCTTTGGCTGCCAGAGGCACTTCTTAAAAGCATTGCTCTCCCAGGGCCTTCAATAAGACATTAAGAGAACAATAAACACTGCAGTGGCCCTGTTAATCAAAGCCACCACGGCCATTTAAAAAAATAAAGGCTTGCTTTATTTATCCACTGCAGCTAGGAAGGAGCGGGTATTTCCGAGGAGGAACTCAAAACGACTGAAGGAGTGATGATAAACTGGCAGGAGCGTGAAATTGTGGATAAATGGACAGGTATTGTTTTGAGGTAGTGTGCTGCAGGCGACTACGCATAATCAAACCAGGTATGGAGGATTTTAGGTGCACGGTGTTTATGGAATACAGTAAAAGTAAAAGAATAGAGCTTAATAATGACGCGTGATTCTTGAGATGAACGACAACTAAGCAATCACTGTCCTGTTCTGATCTTTTCCAACATGCTGAAACACGTCGTAAGACATCATCAGCTCATCGTTCCCCAAGCGTTAAGTAGCTCAGACACATCTGAGCAAATCTCGAAAATCATGTTTGTTTTCACTAGCAGCGGGGGACGCAAACATTTCCAACATATGACGCAGCGGTCGGCGGATTTCTAAAGTGCGTGTAATAATGATTCCTGGAGCCATCCTTCAACACGCATAAGAGCTTTCCATAAATATCTGTCATCTGTGGTGTGTGGAGGTGGCAGCGGTGAGCAAACGTCTCTCATGTATAGCTTCATTCAGACCCGAGAAGCCTAATGACAGCAGAGTGGGTAAGGGTTAGGCCTAACAAGATGACAAATGGAGTGGCTTTTTTCTCTTGTCAGGTGTAGGGGGCCTTTAATAGGGGTTAGGGGAGTCCTGTGGGAGCGTGCGACTCTGGACAGGAGGAGGCGGCGGCGAAAACAAACCGCGCTCTCATTAGCTCCTTTCATAGTGCTGGAGGCACCGGAGGAGAGACACAGGTGCCACTGAATACAAACACGAGCATTCAAGTACAAGTCAGTGCTGAGTCTCTGTGTCTGCAGCTCATTTAGAGGATTGTGGGTAGAGAGCCTCCCCTAATTACTGCCCTAATATGCTAAATGTAACTTAGTAAGTGACTTACAGAATATTTAATAAAGGTCTTGATCAAGCAGCACAGTGGTGATAGCTCCTGAATCGCACATTTAAAGTCATGTCTGACTCATATTTCACCGTAAATGAATAAAAACAATCAAGCAATTTAAATTAATGTTATATAACATTCATTTAAAATATATGATGTTATTTTTTTGCGCAAAACTGAAGCTGAACCACTGATGTCACATGGACGTTTTTTAACCAATGTTTTTACTATGTTTCTGGATCTGGGATCATTTCAGTTGTGTTGCTAAGTCTATAACATACCTTGGTTAAAATTTCTTAATGGTTGTGTAAAAAACACCTTTATTCTGTCAAAATCGGCTCTGTTAAAGCAAGCCATTTTAGTCCATGTTGCTTTAAATGTTAATGAGCTCTGCTGACCCCGCCCCTCTCTTCCATTGAGCAGACTGTAAACAGGTAACACTTCAGAATAGGGGGTCAGAATAATGCATAAGTTAAGCATTAATTAATGGTTAATTTGTTCACAATTAAGCATTAGTTGAGCAAAAACACACT
>JAUCMU010000047.1:6402165-6423709 GCA_032275025.1 Enteromius treurensis | reverse complement strand
CCTCTGGATGGAGGTCAGATTCAGGCAAGCCTCCACACTGAGCTTAACAGGCATTGTTTCAGTCATGTTAGCCGGCAGATATAAATATGGAGATAGGCGGCCTGGAAGCGGAAGAGCGGGCCTTGGCTGAAGCCGAAGCAGCCCGGAGCTCTGGTTGCATTCTGCCCTAATTAATCCGGACAAGACCCGGTACCTGCCAAACTCCTAAATAAAGCGTTCTGTTGCACTGGGCCAATACATGCCTGGGATAACAATGATT
This sequence comes from Enteromius treurensis, assembly GCA_032275025.1. Lineage (NCBI taxonomy): Eukaryota > Metazoa > Chordata > Actinopteri > Cypriniformes > Cyprinidae > Enteromius > Enteromius treurensis. The sequence goes on along the minus strand of JAUCMU010000047.1, from coordinate 6,423,450 downwards.
GGTTGTCAGGGACTCATTTCCCAAAGCTGGAATCATAGCACGTGTAAAACGATAGCCGCCCTCGAGTCAAAACACACACCGCTTTAATCATGCTTTCACCTCCCGCCTTTTTCCCTGTGGTCTTAAGAAATTATATTGCCATGTGAGCGTGTAGATGTTTAAATATTTTCTTTATGGATAATGCTCGACCGTTTTGCTACACTGACGTGACATTTGATAAGAGCGATATGAGAGGTTTCGCTGAATTTCACCCGTCGATTTGAAAGATAACTACCCTGGAAGTGCCATTTATATGGGTGCTTTTGTGTCATGAAAAGTTGAAAGTCTCTGGAAACAGATGTGTTTCAGCCCTAATGTTAAAAAAATGTGGGCAACACGGACTAGTTGCTGCCGGGGTTTTCTGTGCTTTTTCCAAGTTCTGTCACACCAGCGGTTTCGACCCATTAAAATCATTGCGAAATTGACAGCAAGAGCGCTCAATCACCAAGAAGTGGTGACAATCGGTCCACGCTGGTATAATTACAGTCCGCTGTTGCTCTAGAAATGCCCACAGCAGTTAAAAACCACAGGAAGTACTATGTAAAACCTCATTTAACTAAACTTTTGTGGGTCTGTAGTGACTTTTACCATGTGATGTCCTCTATTAAATGTTGAGTGACGTTTGGATGGGAGGTGGACATTTGTTCTCAGTGTCAGCGCAGTTTTTTCTGTTACATAAACATAACAAGCCATTGCCGTGATCAACATTTCCCCAGTTCTCCTTATTTTCCATTGTGCGCTCCACCTGGGTTGCAGATGTTGGCTGGGGTTTGACGTCCCATGTGTAGAAGCGATGCATTGCTGTATTAATGTAGTCAAACATTTGTGATGAATGGTGTTGTGAGTGAGGCGTTAGAAATGCTAATTTAATCAGGTCTACATCCCTCGCTCTCACTCACTCACTGACTTCACTTTTTACTGTAACGTGCTTTAGCGTACCCGTCCACAGCAGGGCCTGAAACTCTTGAAAACCCCCTTTTTTTTTTCTTCTTCTTGCTTTTTGGACAAGTGGTCAGTAAAAGCAGTTTATTTTTCATTCATTTTACATGAGGTTTGCTACTTTTGTTTTTAATAAAATATACACTAGTGTTTAAAAGTTTGGGCTGGGTACAATTATTATTATTATTACCATTTTTATTTTATTTTATTATTATTTTTTTTTTAAAAGAAATTGATAGATAAATGACTTAATAAAGAAGGTTATAGAATAACTTTTTTCTTCATAGCCAAAGCCTATTTCTCTGTAACCCTCGACTACTTTTGCCCCATATCATAGTTAAGGGTCACAAGTGCCCATAAAAGCTGTTCCACCCATTTATTTGCCTCCATTGCCCTTTGGGCTTCCAGCCGATACTGTTCCCAGGCGTCCCGTTGTCTTTTTCTGCAGTATCACCGCTGACTCCTCTCTCAACTCTTGCCCTCGGCGCACTCTCGGCCCTCTGATTATATTCATCCGTCAGCCTGACATCAATTCCATGCTAGTATGCGGCACCTGACATTAATGTCATACGTTTCCACTCACTTTGTCACGGACAGTGGGCACCCAAATGGCGGTAATTGACTTTAAACGCTGCTCTCATTATTGTGTGTGTTGTAGTGCAAGAGCCAGCCCCGCTGACGGAGATGGAGCTTCGCGCTAAATGGGAGCAGGCTCTCGGTCCACATTACGATGTTATGGTAAGCAAAAATGTAGGGGAAGTAATGTTAACAGATGCTAAGTGCGGCTCTCAATTAAACATGAAGCAAACTGCACATCAGCAAGAACCGCTAGCACTTACGCATGCTGTGATAAGAGATGTTTGATCGACCAGCTAAATCTGGCTGTAGATTGCCTCAGTTGACTCCTATTGGATTTGAGTTCATGTGCTGACACACTATTGTTTGGGTTTATTTACCATAAAGGGAGTATGTTGACTGCTTTAAGTTTACCTCTATGGAGAACTTTTAAGGTTTTGTTTTTTTTAACTTTTATTGACATTTTATTTGCGTTTCAATTTTTACAGGTTGTACAGCTTGACCCTGTTATAGATGATGACATTGAGCTGCAGAAGTATTCCAAGGTAATGTGGAAACGGCATAAGATATGATTCATTAATTTGTTAATTAGTACTATCAATTATTCATAATATATATACTGGAGTTGGTCACATGTATTCCTTTAATAGCTTTTAATAGTTTCAAGTGTTTTTTTGTAAAAATATAGCATAATATTAGTGCATATAAAGAAAACATATTCCATCCTTGTGTTCGTTTAGTTAAAAACTATGTGGAATTTTGATCTTCTGCGTTTTAGCATCTTGAAGAAACCCTTTTTGAGCAAACACTTTAATATCATGACGTATATAAAAGGGGTTATACAAAGGCAATTTTCTACAGGCTTATATGATTTCATTAGGGTCTTAATGGCAAGTTTGTAATATAGATTGCTTTAAAATTTCTCAAAGATAGTGTAAAAATGCTCAAAAACGGCTCTTTAGAGAACACTCTGTTCTGTGTACTTCCCCTTTAAATCTTCACTAGCTCCGCTGACTCCGCCCCTCTTTTCTGAGTCGCTCTCGGAGGATCTTTTTTTAGCCTTATTCATAGTGAAACTTGCTAATTAGCTTATTATTAGGAAAAGAGATTTGCAAAGATTCATTAAAAGACATTATACTTACTGCTTCTGTAGGTGAGGCTGGATCATGAACGCCGCACCGACATGCATTTGAGAAAGGCTTGATTTCAGAAGGGCTACTTATTCTTCTTTTAATTGAATAAAAATACTTGTGGATCTTTATCATTGTAGGGTGATTGTGTACACACACTCCCAACACACATTTCAGTTCAAACAGCTTGAAAAGTGCATGTACCACCGTATGACCCCTTTAAATCTCACCCAGTTATACTCAGTAGTGAGTCTAACCATAAAATTGTTTCTGCAGCTTCTCCCAATACACACAATGCGCTTTGGCGTGGAACTGGACTCTTTTGATGGACATCACTACATTTCCACAGTGGCTCCTGAGGGTCCGGTGGCGAAACATGGGCTGCTTCGACCAGAGGATGAACTTCTGGAGGTAGAGACATTTTAAACGGCATCTACACTGCTGATGTGTGTCTTCCCTGCACCTTCACTATTTGGCATTATGGTTACGTGGGCTCTCAGGGTTTGGCCAGCCTGCAGTTTTGCTCTTGGCTTGCTTTGGTAGGCCTCTTCTCGGTTGCTTTAATAACACTGACCTTTGCATCCTGCCAGCACCAAGCCTCCAGGAAGGCTTGCTGCTGCTGCTGCCTTGTGGATGTTCTGGCAGGAGGGCTCCTGAGTCTGACCGAGGCCATCTGTATGACTGTCCCCTGCCCTAACCTCCCCACTGGCCTTGCTTCCTGCCCCCTTCCCTCTAAACTTCCCCCTCCCACCTGGTCTGGTGGCCGAGGGCCGCTGTGCCTTCAGCCTGTTGCTGTTGGCAGGAGCCTGGATGGTTAAAGGAGGCGAGATTTGCAGGGCTGCAGGGGAAGTGGCTTATAGAGAGATGTGGCGTACCTCAAGGCTACGTCCTGGGGCCAGTGCTTTTGTTGGAGGCTCTGAAGAATAATTTATGAAAATCTCATAATTCAATGTAACCTAAACATCCTAATATACTCATCCTGGACTTGCTAGATGCTTATAATCACAGTGGTACGTGTGTGTGTGTGTGTGTGTGTGTGTAAGGGAAATTATGTGTGGAGACCTTGGTTTCCTCCTGTTTGGGGCAGATGGCACAGTGCCGCCCCCACTCGCCATAGCATCTTCAGGCTTGCCAGCTCCATGAAATGCCAATCAAAGATGGCCAGCGAATGCCACAGAGACAGTCTGTAATATAGTCACCAACCTAATAAGCACCCCAAAGGATTTTAATATGATTTCTCACATCCTTGTCAAAGAAAGTTACACTGCATAAGTGACCTTATTTTTGTACCTATAGTGTTTGAATCTAGAAATGTGGGTGAAGATTCTCCAAAAAAAATTTGTTGTATTTGCAGGTGAATGACGTCCAGTTGTATGGGAAATCCAGACGAGAGGCTGTTGCGTTCCTCCGAGAGGTTCCTCCTCCCTTTACTTTAGTTTGCTGTAGACGCCTTGCTGAAGAGGATAGTGAATATCACCCTGAATCTGAAGAGTGGCCTTCATCCAGCCCCTCAGCCAGCCTACAGGAGCAGGTACCAAATACAAAATAAACACTCAACAACTGCCAAATGCAAGTCATATTTGGTATTGTCAAGTTACTAATGCCTTATATATGCCTGCTCATGTTGTAATAATTTTACAGATTGAGAATAACCTCTCCATGTTTGCCAAAGATACAAGTCTGCGCGACAGCATGAGGGAAGAGTTTCAGGTTTGTCATATATTAACTGATTTTTTTTCCTCAGTTGTTTTGTTCTCTACTGGTTTTGCTTCAGGTTCTATATTTTGCATGTGGCACCAATGTAGTAAATAAAATCTCAGAAAGTAACGTTACATAGACTTGTCTTTTAAAGTCATAGTTTGATTGAAGCTTTGATTAAGTAACACCACCAGAAAAGACCTGCAACCCAATTGAGAACCACTATTATCTCATCGTGATTTGTGCTTTTCTTTTCAGGCCTGTCGGGCTTCAGCAGTGGAGCAGGAGGTTAACGATGAAGAAGAGCCCCTAGAGCCAAGCAGCTCTAAGAAAGAGCAGATGGACGAAAATAAGGATGATGCCGAAGAAGAAGAAGAAGACGAGGAAGATGAAGGGGAATTGGCTGTTTGGGCTCCAAATGTGCAGGTGCTAGAACTAGAGAAAGGAGAACGAGGTCTCGGCTTCAGCATACTAGACTACCAGGTGGGGAATTACCTCATTTCTTTGTTTTTTTTCTGTCTTTTTTAAAACCTTTTTTTGTAAAAAAAAAAACTTGATGTTTCTGAGAAAAGCCATAGAAAACTAGATTTGCATTTCAAGAAGCAAGAATTGTTGTTTTGTATCATCTGCATCGAAGAACCAACATCATCACCTTGCACTGCAAAGCTTGCTATATTGTAATGAATCTATGCAATAAAACCAAGACCACTGGAAATTCATGCAAACTGATATATGAAAGAGGTCTAATCACAATTCAGTATTCAAGTATTATGATGATGTCTTCATGGCCTGTTATGTTTTAAAAACATATCTTTGTTTATTCACATGGCAGATACTTTTATGCAAAGAGACATTACATAATTTAAAACGTTATATTAATGTATGTAATATAATTCAAGTTTGTGGTAAAAAATGGAAAGCACATGAATATATCTAAGCTTACGTGATAAGAAACTGTAGGTTAAGCTTAGGTTAAAGTAATACCAGGCGTTTAATGCTGTTTAGAACATAGGAATAATGTTGTTTTGCAAAAACTGTGGTAAGAATAGAGAAAATAAGAAATCAAATCGTTCAAAAACTGTACCAATTTTCCATCATTACTTGAAAAAATCCAAGTAAAGTAATGACATTTACAGTTTTCTGTCAGCTATCCTTTAAATGGGGGGAAAAGGAGACTGGACTCAATTAACGAAATTTGCGAAAATGTGATCACAGGAAACGTGCATTGATGTCACAAGTCATTGGACACTGAACAAAAGAAAGCAGTGAAACCTTTCCAAATAGGGCCGCCGCTGTTTATCTGGCCCTGGGCCAGCCGTCAAACCCTTTGCTCTGCTCACTTAGTACGAAAAGCTGCTTTCCTCCTTCCTTCATTAGCCCTCTAATCAGGGTTAGTACATAACTGCACGTTGATCCTGAATCAGAAGTGATCATGTAATGAGGCCACTTAGAATGCAGAACCTCTCCCGCAGACCTGCACTCCGCCGGTCCTGTGGGACGCCTCGTGTTTTATATTATCCAGCCACGGGTTCCAATTGATTTCATGCAGGGAAACGGTATTGGCAGGAGAAAAGCATGCCTTTGCTTTCGCAACTTCATCAGGGCTGTAATAAATGGCCGCCGCATCGTGGCGAAACTGAGCGGAGATCATGTTTTAATGGTAAGATATGCTTCTTTCCTCTTCGGTGAGTGATGGGGGCCGCAGCGACATGGACAGAATTACATTGCTGCTTAATGGCGGTAACCTGAGCAGTGATCCCTTAAATTCTTCCTTTCTCTTCATCTCTCTGATAAATGAAGGAATGAAGATGGAGGAGGGATGAGGAAACTCGGGAGAGAGTCCATAGGTTCTGTGCTAAGATAAAAAAAAACTTATTGCTGACTCAAAGTCCTTTTGTTTTATTTTTTTCCCCCGCTTGGTCGTATGAAGCTATGCAGGGGTTTTTGTTTGTTTTTGCAGCATGAACAAGTACAAACGAATCGCATCAATACTGCATCGGCGCACTGAATTTGAGATCATCTCATCCCCACTAAAGCGAGAGGAGAAGAATTTTGCAGTCCTGCAACTTGGATCATAGATCATTGTCACGAAGAGCGCTAAAGCTTACTTTGCAGATCTTCTGGAGGAGTTGCTGGTGCACCCTGGGGTTTATTGGAAGCCATATTGACCTGTGCAGCTTTCCCTCGGTCGAACTCACAGTCTTCGTGCACTGCACCAGCTGAGCCCCCTCCACCTAGCCCCGTCTGCTTGCTTATCTTCACCGAAACGAACGCTTTTCAACCCGAGGGCCTGATTCATGATGGGTGGGAATTGATTCAGAGGAGGAGAGGGGGTGGAGGCCTTTGCAGAGTTGTGAAAAAAAAGTGTTAAAATGTCCATAAATGTATGAGCTGTAAGGAATTTCCAAAAACACAAAAGTGAGCAACTCCCACAATGCAGTGATGGGTACGGTCTTCTACCATCTTTTAATGGAGGAGGAAACTCTCAACCTTTCTTCTTGACTTCTTTTCCGTTTCCTGCGGCACACAGGCCAGGGTTTCTCAAGTCTGCAAGGGGAAATTGATTTTGCCGCTCTTTCCAGTAAGAGGCCTGAGCTGATGAGGCCGAGTAGGCAACCTCGAGACCTGCAGACATGCTCGAAGCCTTCCAGAACCTTCAATCTCCCCCTCTTTCTACCGCCCTCCTTCTCTTCTTTTTGTCTCAATCGCTAGTGTTACCCCCTACGCAAGGAGACCTTGTAACTGCAGCTAGATTGATGGGAGCCCACGGTCATACTGACAACTGGAAACCAGGGAGTTTTTCTTCCCTAAATGACACCCCTGACTGTGTGAGTGACGTGAAGTGGCGACGGCAAAATCATTTAGAGTCACGCCTCGGTTTTTTGTTCTGACAAGAAGGAGATCACGAAGTAAGCTACATGGCAACATGAGAAGAACCCCCTTGGTAGTACTAGCCATCCTGGTAATGGAGATTAATGAAGGTCATCTTGAAGCCAAGCAACTGATCTGAAGGTTTGGGCTGTGGTGGTTTTTGTTTCTAGTAAGATTGCACTCTCATGGCCATTTAAAAGTCATTACTATGAATTTTCGCGAACAATTGAAGTGTGCGTATGAAGTCACGGCTTCAACTGAAATATGATTGACAAGCTCTCCCACAAAGGGTTTAAGGGTAGAAGTAAGCTCCCCCTAGGGAACGTAGCTTAACTTAACTTTTTGTTTGGGTAGGATGTCGGCCCTACACCAGCCTTAAAAAGAGAACTGTCTCTGAGCACAAAAATAATAATCTTGTTGAGTGAAATTACAGCATGAAGAATCTGATCTGCAACATGTTCACCGAAGGTTCTTGAATTTACAAATGCCGTTTTCCCATGAAATTGTACACTTTGAAATAAAATGCCTTTTGCAAGTGGGCTGTGAACTCTCGGCCTGCAAAACAAATTTGTTTGATGCATAGGTAGTGAATGTATGGCTCCAATAATTCATGCCGTCCAAGGGGAAGAGATCTGAGAGAATGCCTTTTTGAATCATTTCGATGGTTCAAAGCGCCTAACCTGCACATCAATACAGCATTTAGTATCTCATCCAGTGAATGTTTTAAAGGAGAGTCATAAATCATCCCAGAGCGTTATTATTTATTTATTGTTGTTTATTTATTCTGTGTCCTAAAGCTGCAGAAACTGACCAAGGGCTATTTTATTACCGTCGCAGGAAAATAAGCTACCAAATCGACTACAGGACACTGCCCTGAATGATAATATGTTAAAGACGAATGTGCGTTGGGCTTTTTAGCCATGAACAATTGTTCTAACGTTGCGCTGTCAGTTCGAAATGGCGTCTTCCATTGTGGCGTCCAGTTTTCAGCAGATCCAAAGAAAAAAGGTGTCGGGATTTACTACCATTGTCATGTTTTCATTGTCTGTGCCACCTGTTGTTATGCCAAACAGCTGCTCACAGCTGTAAGCTTTAAAGGAAAAAATTGCACTTGTCCGTGTCCATAGCTAGTAGCAAGAAAGCGGTGAATAATTGTCAAAGCAGACGAAGTGGGCACCATTCTGCCATCCATTTATTTAACTTTTGAATATGAAGATATATAAACTAGAATGGTAACATTTGGGCAGATGTGGCCTTATAGTTTGAGAGTCAATGAACGGCTCTTGCAAGAACAATTTTTCCTCTATAAAGAATTTTTGTGCATTGGAAAGATTCCACGTATTTTAAAGGTTCTTCATGGAACCATAGATGCCTGCAACTTTTTTTTTTTTTAAGTGTAGTTTCAAGGAGTTTGTGTAATTGTATAATTTTCCAGTCCGTGCTGTGGAAGTGGGCACCCTCTGTTCTTTTTTTCAAGGCGACTACATCGAGAACAACCAAAAAGAAGGATTAAAAGAGAAAAGAAAGCAAAAGACAGACGTCCTGGAGTTCCTGGTATTCTGTTCAGCAAGATTGAAGGTGAGGCAGAGCGCAAGAGCAAAACAGATGACTTGGCCTGCCGTTGATTCCTGCGAAACAGCAGATTTACTGTCCGCCAGGCACCACGAAGAAGAATTTCAACCCGTTTGACAAGCAGGGCCAGTCGAGGGAATGCTCAGCGCTTGGAGGAGACGGTTGCGAAACTTTAGCCCAGCAAGAAATATGGGAGACCAGTCAGGCCGCCCGTGCTCATACCCATCCGTTAGCTCGTCCGACAATTTCAACCGCAATTAACATTTACGTAGACCACAAGAAAACATCATGACATGTCCATTGGCGTTGACCTGAACTAATTTAATCCAATTTTGACTGGCTATTTTTAGCCGTCGGTGGTTGTGTGGAAACTCACCACCCGCCAGGGACTTCTCGGATTGTCGTTTTCTTTGGATCCGGAGATGTTCTTCACACTTGTAACGTGGAAGACAGCTGCTCTCCCAATGAGCCATGTATTGTACGCCATCTAAATCATATGTGCACTTGGATGGAAACATAAATAAGAAATGGAGCAACCCAACTCACTTTCTTTCCATGTAAACATTCATTCTCATCAGTATCTTTATTGCGTAGCAGGTGACGTATTGTCATATTAGGAGCCCCCTGTGCTGGCCTGTTCCCCTCGGTTTTTTCTCATATAAAAGCTGCTCTACTGACATCACTGGCCATGTGGGATGAGAGCAGGGCTTGGAAAGCAAAGCACGCTTGGCTGGAAACCCGGCTGCCGGACAATGCAGCCTGTGTCCTCCTAAAGCGCCAGCTGGAGTGGAACTTCAAATCCTCTCTCCAACTTTTTCCTGTCTTTTTTTTTTTTCTCTTTCTTTCCCTTCTAGCAGGCCTCAGTTCCTCTCGCTCAGAAATTGCTTTTCTCTTCTCGCCTGCTTACCGTGCAGCAGTGGCTCACTGGGTAATCAGGGGGCAGTAATTGCTGGGCTTGCTGACCCACTTTTTATGGTTGGGCTGGGTGAAACTTCCTGGAGACGGTCTGCTGTCCACAGTTTCACTCAGGGCCAAAAAAAACCTTGTCAATAATGTTATCTCCTTTTCTGAGTAGTCATTGTGGTCTGAACCCTGACATTTGGCATGTCTTCCGGAAATAGTGTCAACATACTTTTCATTTTTAACATTACAGAAGAAGAGATTCCTATCAGAAATCTCCAAAAATGCAAGGATTGTCTCTTCGTCAGGTCTTTTGACACGGTTGGTCGTAAATGTTCATGGGCAGATAGATGAGATTACTAATGACTGCGCTCCCGCTTCAGTTTTTACTCTCAGATAACTACTTGTTAATCACTTTTATATTGTCATTCGCCACATAAAAGCCGCCCATATGGGTCATGAAATATATTGTTGGAGACATCAAATCGGTTGAATTGCAGTTTTACGGCAGAGCTCCCCAGAGATGTGATTGATACCATAGCACTTGGGATGTTGGAGTGGGACGTTGGCCTCATTTGGCCTTCCAGCAAGTTAGTCACGCTCTTTTTGGAAGCAGATATAAATGCAAGGGTTGCCAGGTCATTCCTGTTATGAAGTATGTTTTCATGTCACTATAAGTTCAACTATTTGTATGTACTGTATATATATGTGTGTGTGTGTGTGTGTGAATGACCTGGCGATCCTGCTTGTTTGCGAATTTCTCTTCTCTGCTTACACTGATGCTGTTTTAATTAAATGTTTGTGTTAAAATTTAAACGTAAACAAAAAAAACTTCAAAAGGCAGTCTTCTTGATCCGCTTTTTGATATGACTGTGATGTACAGGTTAAATCAGGGTCAGCATTGCTCTCATGGTTTTTTCCCCTCTGTGTTTTTCCATTTGTGTGTTTGCTGTGGTCTGCATTGCCCTCTGCAGGACCCTCTGGATGTTGCGCGTTCAGTGATCGTCATCCGCTCTGTGGTGCCTGGAGGGGTGGCGGACAATCACGGCGGGCTCCTCCCGGGTGACCAGCTGGTTTTCGTCAATGACACTCAACTAGACACATGCTCTCTGGCCCAGGCCGTAGAGGTTCTTAAATGTGCTCCCCCTGGGAGAGTCTACCTTGGAATTAGGAAACCGCTGGTGGTAAGAGCCAGTATGTAATTATGGCCTGTTAACATTCAGAGCTGGAGGTGTTTATTTGAGAAATTAGTTAAGATTGTTGGGTATTTCTTCATAGTATTACTTAGATTTGTGGATCTTTATAATATGGCTATATCTTATTTCTTATATATTCCTTATATCTGCTTAATTTTTCCCCCCTAAAGCAGAGTGCCATTTAAATCAGATGTTTACAATAAATATGAATTAGGTTATTGTAACACTGTCAGATAAGCATAATAAAAGCTTGTTTGGCTTCTAGTAAAATGGTTGGCTCATCTTGCTATTGACACAGTGCTACATGCAATATGTCTATTTAGTCAAGTTTATTTTGCATTGATATTTTGCCTTGTTTTGTGTCTGAACTGCACAGCCAGAGGACAGAGGTAGTGGGCAGCAGTCCTCTTGGCCTGTAGAGGATGCTGATGAGCAACCAGCAGCAAAGCTGGACGTCACTCTACCATCAATGCAAGAGGTAGTCTGAATACACCTTTTTTTTTTTGAAAGAGTAATAATTTTATTCAGCTATGGTGCATTAAATTGTTCAAAAATTACAGTATATATATATATATATATACACACACAAAAGATTGGATGCTGTTATTTAAAATTTTCTTATTAAAGATTACTGAAAAAATGGCAAAACTGTTTTCAGCTTTGATAGTGATGATAATAATAATGAGAAGCAAATCAGCCTATTAGAATTATTTTGGAAAAAATCTTGCGACACTGAAAACTTAAGTAATGATGATGCAAAAATCCAGCTTAGCAATCGCAGAAATTACATTTTAATGTGCTTTAACATAGAAAGTGGTTACTTAAAATTGTGATTTAGTATTTCATAATATTACAGTTTTTACTGTATTTTTAAAATGGTGCATATGAACATATGAACTTTGAAACATAAATTTTATTCAAGAATCCAACACTCGCACTCAAGCAGAAGCTAATATTAGGCTAAATGCTTGATTTTGTCGTGAGAAGAAGTTGAAGACCCTTGGTCTACCATCCGAAAACACACTTGTGTCCATCAATCTTGAGCAAAGCAGCCCAACTACAGTTATTAGTAACAAAGAGCATATGCTGAAGCCAGAAAGAAAAAGAGCTCGAGCAAAAGAAGATGAGCGAGGAAAAAGAGGAACAAATGAGCGATCCTCATGAGAGGGATCTTTTTGGAGGTGATGCATGACCCCCTCTATGGGCCTTTGAAATGTACCGTATTATCCTTGAATTTTAGCAAAGATGTAATTGAGGCGGCCGAGTCAAGTGCTGCCGTAAATCTACTCAAAACGAGACTAATTGCGCCATTAAGATTTTAGACTCGGCACATTTTTCATGGCAAATTGGTTCTGCTCTCTGCAAGCGTGGTGGAGGGGGGGAGTGAGAAAGGCGCTGAGTCGGCTTGTTGGAGCGACGCGGGGGAAAAGTGCGCTTTCAGCTCTTATGATCCGTAAGTGTGTGGAAGAGGGAGAGGAGGACAAGCTCCGGCACCCTGTTGCAGGAATAGAAAGAGCTGCTTTGTATGCAGCAGACAGACAGGAGGTGAGATGTCTCTACCCTACACGCCCACTCCAACATCAGACGTTTCTGTTAGCCCGTGATTTAGGGGGGAGGAATGTTAAAAAGGGGTATAAGGTAGCATAGATTTGTTTTCAAGAGTTTCGGTGTGGGGGGGAATTGACTAATGTAGCAAAGTTGGACTGGAAGTTTAATACTGCGTTTTTTTTGAGAGCGTATGAAATTATTTTAGCTTGTAGTTGGTAGATGTGGCTTTGTGGCTCAGGATTTAGATTAGTTGCCAAAAGTGTTCAAAGAGTCAATTTCTAAATTACTAGCGAGGTGCGATTTTAAAGGGATTTTTCATCTGAAAATGATCTCCTCAGAACGTAGTACAAGTTTGGACTCTTGGGCTAGTTTACTAAGAATGACAAAAGTTGATATTTTAGAGCAAAAATGAAATAAGTATGAATATTTTCGACTAAGTTTAGTTGCACTCTTGGGCTAGTTTGCTAAGAATTACAAAAGTAACATTTTTGAGCACAAATTATGTAAATATGAATATTTTAGACTGAGACTAGTTACACTCGTGGACTAGTTTGATAATAATCAACTAAAAATAACATTTTTTTGAGAACAAATTATGTAAATATGAACATTTTAAGAGGATTAGACTGAGTTTAGCGCAGCTCTTGGGACTTGTTTTGACTAAAGATTAAATTGATCAATCCTGTTTCATTTGCTTCCGTAGAACACTAAATGAGATGTTTGGTAGAATGTTCAAACTGTTCTTTTCCATGTTGGATTTATTTTACAAAGTAAAAAAAAAAAAAAGCACGTACAACTCTTCTGACATTTTCTTAGCTCTGTGTGAGAAACATAATGAAATTTAAGTGGGACAAATAAATTATTTTCTTAATGGGTTAGGACTTTGGAAACGACTCTGTGTTATCTGACGATCTGGATGAGGAGCCAGAGCTTATCCTGGACGCTGAGCCCCGCTACGCTTCACCTCTCACCACCATTGACCTCTTGCCTGGCCTGGAGCGAGAGATGGCTGTAGATGAAGATGATGAAGAGCAGGAGAGGAAGGATCAAGAGAGCCCCAAGGTCAACAGTCTGCCTTCATACTTCAGTGAGAAGTCTCGCTCCTGGGAGGAACAAACACCGTCTATCAGTTCCAACAGCCCATATCAGTTCAACACTCAACCTGATACCCAAGAGCAGGTTTTAATTTTTAAATATGATTTTATTTATCCATTATAACAAATAATACCATACACTAACACAATTACATACAAATGAATGCATCAAATGAATAAGAATGTTAAAAGTTCCGAAAATAGTCTTAGTTTTCGTTATTTAGAATGTTCAAGATATCATTTCTTTTTATTTTGGCATATACTGAACTCTTTTATTGTTCAGTTCACAGAAGAGGACATTGAGCTTTGCACAAGCTTCGAGAAGATTCAGTTGCAGCTCCCGCAGATTCCTCTCAGTGAGTGTTTGTCTTTAAAGGGATAAGTCACCCCAAAATAAAAACTCAGTCATTAATTACTCACCCTCATGTCGCTCCAAACCTATAAGACCATCTACATCTTCAGAACACAAATTAGGATATTTTTTGATGAAATCTTTCTGACCCTCCATAGACAGCAGTGCAACTTCCACTGTAACGGGCAAGAAAAGTAGTAAGGATATCATTAAAATAGTCCAAAAGTACCTAACTTTATGAAGCTAAATGCACAAAAAATATTCTCATTACTTCAAACCACTGTCACATGGACTACCTTTCAGGGCCTTAAAGGTTTCAGTTGTATTGCTGTCTATGGAGGGTCATAAAGCTCTCAGATTTCATGAAAAAGATCTAAATTTGTGTTCTGAAGATGAACAAAGGGATTGGAACGACATGAGAGTGAGTATTTATTGACAGAATTTTCAATTTTGTGTCAACTGTTACTTTAAAACAAGGATTATTTTAGTATTAATATAATGTAGTTCATTGCAGTTTGACATTTAAGCATCTGTTCTCAGGTCAGTCGGCCACGTGGATAGAGGCAGCAGACAGCGAGGCAGACTCTGACTCCAGAAACGAAGGCTCAGAACTTACTCTGACTGACACAGACACAGAGTGAGTCTTCATCTGTAACAAACACACCCAAACTTGTGGTCTATCCGTCACTCAATGAGCTTCTATTTATGAACAAATTGACATGCTGTCATTGGTTTATTATTTATGAATACACCTGCAGATTGGAAATGACATTTTAAAAACACAGTCATTATGACTTAAAGGATTTTTTGGGTGCGTGTTCATTAGGATTGGTGCCCTGTGTGGAATTTTAATTACTGTGATGATGTTTTCTAATAGAACTATAACGCCACCTGCTGGACAGATTTGGTGCTTAAATATTAACAAGGGCTGTTACAAAACAAGAATTTTAAAGATTAAAAAAAAAATTTGATCAAATGTAAATTGCTGTGTTAATAATAATTTAAAGATTTATGCTTTTTGATAGGTTACGTATGTTACAAGTATTAGAAAATGATCGTGCTTTCCTTAATTATAAAAAATGAGTTAATTATGGTAATCTGTGCTAACACGGCGCTATCGGGTAACCCAGGTGTGGTAGAGAAATTGAGAAAAAGTGAGAAACGGATATAAAACATCATTTTAAACTACACGATGAAAGGTGTCAAATTGGTGTGAAACACAGCTGAGACTGTTGAGCCAGCTGTTTGTTTGTTTGTTTTTTAATTATGGTTTTGTTTTTTTTTGGTTGGGCACATGATTTTGGAAATTAAAAACTAATTGATTCTTTTATTTACTGTGAAAATATATTATTATTTAATAAAATATATATTAAGTATGACAGTGTATTATGAAAAATATTTACTGTGAAAAATGTTATATTAAATTATGAAAAACAAACAATATTAGTTAAATAACATCAGTAAATATGGTAAATAATAAGAATCGTTGTTGTTATTAGTGAAGAATTTCATTTAAATGTATTTTAACGTTATGAAATGATAATATAATTTATTTTGTATAATAAATGTAATTTCCTATAATGTTTTATTATTATAATCTGTATTATAGAGCATCTTCTATTCAATTTGTGCAGCTCAACACATAAAAAAATGTTTTGGTATGTTTTATATTGCTCAATTGATTCTAATAGGAACAGAAAGTAATGTGTTGATTTAATTTGTTTGTTTTTTTGTATCAGAGATTTTAAACAGGCCTTTTGGATGACTGAATTTCTCCACTCTTCTTTATCCATTATTAATCATATACTTTATTCTTCCCTGATATTACATTGGAATGGATTTGTTCTTGCTGTTTAATCAGGTTTTTAATAAATATTTAAGAACTAATTTCGCTTGCTGTTGCAAACTCCGACTGTCAGATGTGAGTGTGATCAAGACAGAATCTCTGTTTATTCTGCGTGAGCCTGATGAGTCTGATTCGGTCTGATATATGTAACTCAGGCTAACTCTGTAATGCTTGTTTCTCTCCGCAGATCTGCACAGCACACTTCCTCTCGCAGCAGGAAGAGAAGAAACCAGGGGGCTGTCGGTTCAGTAAGAGAAGGCAACAGGTAGGAATCAACTTTTTGGAATTTGATGGTAAATTAAGGTATGATGCTTATTAGTTTAACTATACAGCATATGTATTATCCGCAGTGATCTGCCTGAAAGAGAAGAGGGAGAAGGTGAGGAGACGCCTGCGTTCAGTCACTGGGGTCCCGCGCGCAGGTAAAACACCATAAAATCAAGAGATTTCTGTAGAAAGGAAGTAACAATATATTAATGAAAATTAAAATAGAAGTAACATAAGAATGTACAGGACAGGGAGCAGACATGTTTGATTCAGTTAATATTTTGATATTTCTGTCTGTGTGTGTGTGTGCGTGTCTGTCATATATATATATGTCTGTCTGCCTGCCTAATATTCCTGTCTGTCTGTGTGTGTCTGTCTGTCTGTGTCTATCTGTCTGTCTGTGTGTGTGTGTCTGTCTGTCTGCCTAGTATGCCTGTATGTCTAATATCCCTGTCTGTGTGTCTGTCTAATATGTCTGTCTGTCTAATATCCCTGTCTATCGGTCTGTGGGTGTCTGACTGTCTGTGTCTATCTGTCTGTCTGTCTGTCTGCCTAGTATGCCTGTATGTCTAATATCCCTGTCTGTCTGTCTGTCTAATATCCCTGTCTGTCTGTCTAATATGCCTGTCTGTCTATGTGTGTCTATCTGTCTGTCTGTATAATGTTTGTCCGTCTGTCTGTCTAATATGTCTGTCTGTGTCTCTGTCTGTCTAATATCCCTGTCTGTCTGTCTGTCTGTGTGTGTCTGTCTGTATAATGTCTGTCTGTCTGTCTAATATGTCTGTCTGTCTGTCTAATATGCCTGTCTGTGTCTGTCTGTCTGTCTGTGTCTATCTGTCTGTCTGTGTGTGTGTGTGTGTGTGTGTCTGTCTGTCTGTCTGTCTGTCTGTCTGCCTAGTATGCCCGTATGTCTAATATCCCTGTCTGTGTGTCTGTCTAATATGTGTGTCTGTCTAATATCCCTGTCTATCGGTCTGTGTGTGTCTGACTGTCTGTGTCTATCTGTCTGTCTGTCTGTCTGTGTGTGTCTGTCTGTCTGTCTGTGTCTATCTGTCTGTCTGTGTGTGTCTGTCTGTCTGTCTGCCTAGTATGCCTGTATGTCTAATATCCCTGTCTGTCTCTCTGTCTGTCTGTCTGTCTGTCTGTCTAATATGTCTGTCTGTGTCTCTAATATCCCTGTCTGTCTGTCTAATATCCCTGTCTGTCTGTGTGTGTCTGCCTGTATAATGTCTGTCTGTTTGTCTGTGTGTGTCTGTCTGTATAATGTTTGTCTGTCTGTCTGTCTGTCTAATATGTCTGTCTGTGTCTATGTCTGTCTAATATGAATGGTATGTCTTTCTGTTATATTTAGTTTTTCTATGACTATATAACAGGCTTTAAAACAATCTACATTAATCTTTAATACTAGGGATGCTCCGATCACAAATGTTAATAAAATGTTAAAGTAACAATAAATTAATTGTTAATAACAATAAATGTGTAAAAATGTATTTCCTTTATTCATTATTTTTGCTCTCAGAGTGGAGGTGGTGCCAGAGCCGGAAGAGTCTCTGGGTATCAGCATAGTGGGTGGCCGCACGGTTATAAAGAGGCTGAAGAACGGCGAGGAACTGAAGGGCATTTTCATCAAACAGGTGCTGCCAGACAGCCCAGCTGGACGCACGGGTGCCCTTAAAACAGGAGACAAGATCTTACAGGTCTGAGAGACCCCTTCAGACATGCTTGCTCTTAATATAACCGCTTTATCTGTTCACAGTTATATTTCTGCTTCCTAACCATTTTAAAAAGGCAGTTTTCTGTGTTTTGTAGCTTTTATTTATCCATAAATCAGCTTAGATGGCAACAGAAATGGCTCTAATTGAGATTAAATGACCTTATTATTATGCGCACATTCTTGTGACATCATTGTCTCAATAACCTGCTTTTTGAAAATCCTTCAAGTCCCCTTTAAATCCTCTTATCTCCCCAACAGGTTTGTGGAGTGGATTTGCAGAACGCCAGCCATGAGGAGGCAGTGCAGGCTATCAAAGCAGCGCCCAGTCCTGTGGTCTTCGTCGTGCAGAGCCTGTCCTCCACTCCACGGGTAAACCTGCCTTTTCAAACTCCATTTAAAACGCCATCATCTCCTGCTGCCTCTGTGCACCTCAGATATGACATCCCCCCACCCCCCCTCCTCTCCACGTTCATGCGTGAGTGCTCTCATTTATGAAAATGGGGCCAATTCATTTCCAGCTGAACAATATTAAATCCACTCGGGGCTGGTAAATGACACTGCACTCTTGAGCCACTTCCTGACGCTTCTCTGACTCGTTCCATTGCTTGTGGTCGCTGGTGTTTTTCCATAATGTGCTTCTGTGTTGTAGCTCTTGCATCTTTTTGCTGTTTCAGCCAGGTTTTAAAAGCACAAAAAAAATTATTAGCGATTTCCCAGTTAATAAAAATATAACAAGACACCCCAGAAATAACTGTAATGATAAAAAATCATAAACATATGCATTTTTAATTGAAAGGACTCAAATTACTGAAACTTTTGAACTTTTATAAACTTTTCTACGCATATTAAATACTTGATCTAAACCATAGTGTTTAGATAATGTCATAAAATTATATAAATTTATAAATTAATAAATCATTAATTAAGCATTAATTAATGCATTATATATGTGTGTGTATATAGTTTATTACAGTACATACATATATATTTAACATTGTAATATTATTACAATGTAATATTATAACATTGTTAAACATAATGATTATTTTATAAATGAACATTATAATATTTAATCATTTTAATTTTGTGTATATTATATACACACACGCATATGGATATTTAACATTTTAACATTATTGTTGTAAATCTTTATATTATATTTCCGATGTTTATACATGTAATATTGTACAATGTACATATGTTTAGCATTGTAATGTTTTTAAACATTTAGATTATTGTAATAGATTGTCATTCTAATAATATAATAACTATAAATACATTTAATAATAAATAATAATAATAAATACACAATATTGTGGTCAGAGAGCAGCATACAGGCCTCCAGCAGCGTTCTTAAGGATCTGTGTGATTTAAAGAGTACAAGCTCTTCCTGGAGCTGTCTGTGTCGACCCCAAGGCTGCGGTCACATCTTGTGCTCCAGGAAAGCAGAGCTGTTGTTTCGTAACGTAATGATTTTTCAGGCCTTCGTTTGAATGCACTGCAGGTTAGGTAACGTGCATACAAACAGAGGACGTCCCGTGTCATGTGCTAATTCCTCCTGATTGGATGACTTCAATTGTAATGGCGACACTAACTGGATGTCAATGATTGATGTCTTTCTCTGTCTGGGATAATTGATTTAGTTCGCTCTCAGCCTCTGTCTGGGAATGCACAAATCTCTGAGGTGATGCGTCCGGGTTTGTTATCCGTAAGGGTTGACTGTGTGTGTGTATGTGTTTGCAGCCTGTTTCAGTGATGGCCTCCAGCATTAGACAGCACAAGGCTAAGAGGAAAGCAGCCCAGGTGAGTTGCAAGCCTGTGCTCTGGACAATCTCACCCCTGAGTTGTGACTCTTTAACCTTCAGCTCTGGACTTCTCAACCTAAATCCTGCGGGAATATACATATACTGACAGATGTAGCAACTAGAGCTGTACATTTAGTGCATTTAATTATTTAAAACTGATGAAATAAAAAAACAAAAAAATTATTAAGAAATTATATCATAAGATGAATTAGAATTTTTTATTTTAGTGATGTCAAATAAATGAATCATGATTAATTGCGATCAATCGCATGTAAAATAAAAGTTTCTGTTTATGTAATAAGATGATATGTCTTAGGTATTTACATGTATGTGTGTATGTTTATATGCACATAAAGTGAGTGAGTGAGAGAGTGAGTGTTTTGGAGGTGATTAATCGCATACTCTCTATATATATATATATAGAGAGAGAGAGAGAGAGAGAGCCTGTAATGATCACAATCTGGGTCTTTTAGCAAAGGAGCTGAATGCTGTATTTATTATAGGTCTGTTTCAAGATGTACTGTACAGTGTGTCCACTATTGTAAGTGTCTTAATGCAGAATCCCACTCACATCAAAGCACGATCTGTTATAACCCTCACCTCGTGCCAGAATCAAGAGAGAAAATGAAAGAAAAGAGGACAAATGTGCATCAGCAAGCCCATGTTTCTGAGAAATGGTGTCTCTTCCCAAGAGACCTGGGGAAGATTCCTGATTTTAAATCTTCTAGATACCTCTAGTGTCGCTGAATTTTGATTAAAACTGTTTTATCTTGCAATTAATTTGAAATGACGGTAATTTGCCTAATTGCTCCTTCATCCATTAGTTGGATTCGGCTCCCGAGGCTACGTGATTATTCACCGCAATCAGAATATGGGGCCCTCTAATTACACCCCGCAAATTTAATTAACATTTCAGCTCGTATTTGAAGACAAACTCGCTCTGCTTTCTATTTCTGGTGGTGCATTTAGAAAGAAAATGGAAATTTAGTTTTAAAAAGAGAACAGAAACAGACAAAATAGAAGAGTTGACATTTATAGTGAGTTGTAAGCAATTGTTTTTCCACCTATTGTGTGTTATTTAGCATGTGTGCTTAATTTATTGTAAAAAAGAAAACAAAACCAAAAAAACACAAAAAAAACCCCCATACTTTCAGTGTTAAACTGCTCAGAATTTTCTAGAAATTTCTAGAACAACCTAGATATCACTTACCAATGTCCTAAAAACAACTTGGAACAGCATAAACATTGCAACATTGCACAGAAACGTGTTTAAGAGTAACTCCAAGCACTCTAGGGTTCTACTTGGAACACCCTAGAAATCGCATACTGGTGTTTTAAAAACTACTCCGAACGCCCTAGAAATCGCATACTGGTGTTTTAAAAACTACTCCGAACGCCCTAGAAGTCGCATACCGGTGTTTTAAAAACTACTCCGAAAGCTCTTGAAATCGCATACCGGTGTTTTAAAAACTACTCCGAACGCCCTAGAAATCGCATACTGGTGTTTTAAAAACTACTCCGAAAGCTCTTGAAATCGCATACCGGTGTTTTAAAAACTACTCCGAACGCTCTAGAAATCGCATACTGGTGTTTTAAAAACTACTCCGAACGCCCTAGAAGGCGCATATTTATGTTTTTTTAAAAATACTCAGAACGCTCCAGAAATCGCATACCGGTGTTTTAAAAACTACTCCGAACGCTCTAGAAATCGCATACTGGTGTTTTAAAAACTACTCCG
>JAUCMU010000047.1:6384541-6402065 GCA_032275025.1 Enteromius treurensis | reverse complement strand
CCATTCTTTTTACGATGTAACGAGTACATCATGTGTTAAGGGGAGTGTTCCCGGTTCCGGCATATCTAAATAATGCAGCCTAACAATCCTTTAACGGATTTGACTAAAATAAAATAAGCATAGTAGTCTTGACTGTAGGTGGGTTTGCAGGACAGATCTTTTAGAGCTCACCAGGAATAAGATCTATCACCAAATCCAGTTTGGGAAACACCACAGTCATTGTTCCGTTAGAAAAACACCCTGGCACAACAACAAAAGTAACTCACAATCATAAAATAGCAACAAGACGTCATCGTGATGTAAAATACAAACCAATCTGACAATATAACAAAAAAGGGGCAGGTACGAAAGAAGTCTCTGAAGCTCCAGTTATTCAAGGAATCGTGGATTTCCACATCAATTCTTCCCATGATTCTAGCCATCTGAACAGACTTGAAAAATAACGGTATAAAAACAGTCAGAGGAATTAAGAAGGTGGTAGCCAATGGCTTGTAGAGATCAGAAAACTTCTACACTATAAAAAAAATTCTTTGTTTCTGTTGCCTTTTTAAAAAAGCCATCATGTTATCAAATTATTGAGTCATTGTCTTTGTTCTCAAGACATCTTTACAATACTACGATATCCAAGAAAAAAAAACACAAGTGGTTGAACATGTTCTAGGCCTCAAAACTGTCAGTAAAACATAACTAACAACAATATTGATACAACTACAACAGAAAAGTTTCAATGAAGTCAGCAAACAGCAAAACAATCCTACAACAGTAACTGCATAATTTATGCATTCTGCAATGCATGCTGGGAACTCACAAAGCGAACAATATAAAATTCTTCCACAGGAAAAAAAAACTAAACAAAACAAAAAACAGGATACAGCTTTGAAACTTCCTTGGGGGTGAAATATCCCTCTGTATTTGTGTGGGCATCACATTAATCAAGTGTGCTGTTGTAAGAATCACTGATCACTAATCACTAGCACAAATCAGAAAATCTCAAGAATACCTTTGAAAGCCACAACTGGTGCTAACAATGGCACAATGATTTTCGAAATGGGTTTCGTTTGAGTGATGCTCATACTGCTGCAACATCTTATTCAGCTCCAAATGTCCAGGATGGATCTTTATTTGGGAACTTGGAGTGCTCCCATATTTGTCATAAATGCTGAAGCTGTCCTCATTGCAACTATCCTCTACTTGTGGAATGACTGCAGAAAAAGGCACCAAGGTAAATATCAGCACAGTCCAGCACAATTATGCAGTTCTGCTCCTAGATATCTGGGGCCTCATGTACAAAGACTTGCGTAGAATTAATCGTAAAACATTGCACACGGACAAAGCTGGAAATGTATGTACGCACAAAAAAATTTGGATGTATGAAACACTGCGTACGCAGAATCTCATACATATTTTCTTTGTACATCCGAATTATATATACAATCACTTAAATGAACAGCGCTTTGTTTTTAATTAGAAAAAAAAGACCATTACAAGGGATGATTAGAACCTCCATCCTCAAAACACTAGTCATTTATTCTACCGCTAGATCACACAACTAGTACTTAAACATGTATATTTTATTGTTAATATTTTTATATGCGCACTGTTATTATAGTGAGGTTTAATGTTAAAACATTTTTATATGCATGAATTACATTAGTATGTAGGCTACATTGATTTTATTTTAGGCAAGTCGAGATGATTTGAAAAGGCATCAGCTTTTCTGCTGCTGGTCGTTGCTTTTAAAAAACAAAAACGTTATGTTATAGGTTATTTAACAAACAAAAAGGTTCCAAACGTTTTTCTAAATAATCATTTTGCCAGTACACACAAAACTAAACTATTTTAATCGCCGAAACGGTAGTTAGACTGTTCAGAGCGGCAATATTTCCATTAATGGGTTTACATGTGTGAATATTTTGATTAAAATCGGCCTCCTATGTTAATACAATTATGCTTGCTGCGATTATGAGCATAAATGCATCATTATAATCAAAGTATTGCGTTTACATGAGGTAAAGTTTAATCGCAATACTGCCAAGATCTCATAATAATCGCATTAAGAGGGTCTATATAGACGCACTCACTGCCATTGCCATAGACTAAGAGTTGTATACATTTGCAAATGCTTTTATATGTTCTAAGTCACATAATTAGTATAAAAATATTGTGTCAATTTACCCATTTGGTCAATTCTGAATTAATGGCAATGTTCTTAAGTGTTGGTGCGATACTTCGTAGTGAGCAATTTAAAACATTTGCCTCTAGGGGTCGCCAACGGACATAAAGCAAATACGCACAAGAAATAGACGTACGCCAGACGTGGAGTTGACTTGAACCAAGGCACATTCTCACGTTCATTTCATTGTTAGTAAATCCCAACGTGAGCGTGAAATCTGGCGTACGCACAATAACGTTGATACATGAAGCCCCAGGTGTAAGTGCCCTCCGAAATTCCGGATTTTGAGACAAATCCGATCGTTCAAACTAAAACTTTCTTGCTTTTTGGCACAGTGACACTACCGGCGGGAGATTTTATTTAATTTCAGCAACCTTTACACAACCATTTTTAATTTATTTGTCTGTTTTTTTTATTGTTTTGTTGCAATTACCAATGGGAGATTTATTGTTTTGGTTTTAGTTTGATTTAGTTTTGTTTAGTGCACAGTGACTCCTTTAGATAAGGTTTTCAAGCTTTGACACGTTACTGTGATGTCCACTTGTCTCTAGTGAAGGGTTTGCGACTGTGGAGAAACAGTTTTCCATGTAGTATTGACCATATGATTATAGGCTCGAAAGATGCACTTTCTGCACTAGTCGAGCAACTGCCTTTGCAATTGAATGCTAGCTGATCATAGACGAGCCTTTGTGTGTAAGAGGACAGTATGATGTCAGTGCCCTCTTTTTATCGGTAATGGTTGTGTTCTGGTGCCTGAAATGCGCACACACACCCACGACTACCGCTGTGTTGTGTTTGCCGGCACTTAAAATAAATTGTGTATAGCATAAAACGGCTCCTGGTGATTTGATTGTCCTTGAGTACAGAACATTGTTTTCTCCCCCCCAGTGTCCTAGTTTAAAGAACAAAGCTTCTGTATTCCTTAAAACACCAATTAAGGGCCAGAACTTCACAGTTCTTCCTTACGGCACTGTGAAATTCCCTATTTGCCTGAAAGCAAAGTAATCAAAGACTAGAGAAAAACTTTCTCTCAAGCGTCGTTCTATTTCTTGATTTGTCTTCCAGCATCCCTACCGATAGTGAGACGTAGGTGGCATCAAATGCGACCTTGGGTAATCAGCGTCGTACTTTGGTAGGTTATAATGGTTTTGATCAGATGAATGTTTTTTTAAAGCTTTATTTATTTAAAAACGCATATTCTGTCCACCTTTCATTTTGTCTATACAGTGAGTTCAAGATATTTTCTTTTGTGTTTGGAGGTTTGAAACAACACAAGGGTGATGACAGAATTGCCAATTTTCTGGAAAACTATCCCTTTAAGTGTGCGCGTTTGTGTGCGTTTTAGTCTGATCTAATGTATTCAGCAGCTTCACACAGAGTTGAGTGAGCAGTCTCGGTCTCTGTGGTAATGAATCAACCACACTCATTCAGTTAAACACCCGCTCTCTCTTTCTCAGTTTCAACTCCCCATCCTCTACCGCTCAAGCCTGATCCCTCTATTTGATTCACTTGTTTACCCCTCCCATCGCTCGCTCTGCTGTCATTTTCTGCGTCATAGGAGCCTGGATCTTTTTCCACGGTCACCGTTTGGCGTCAGCAGGGGCGTCTTGATTCTTTGACTAATGTGATCTTCAATCCTGCAAATGGTATTGAAGGCATCGTAATGGTCCGAACAAGGTTGAACAGCTGCCCTTTATGTTGCTATCCATCAAAGAAAAGGAAACCTGTGATGTGTGAGCAATTTGTTATAGTGACCAATATGCCAATACGTGTTGTTGCAGCTGCAGGTTTGCTCTGAAGTATTTATGAAGCAGATTGCCACTGGTGTCTTCTGCTGCTACAAACCGAATGTAGGATTTGCAATCCTCCAGTCCTCAGCTGGTTTAAGTACGTATTTGATTTGTTTGAAATGTATCACAGATGTTTCACACTGCAGACTGGATATAATCTTTAAAGTTTTTATTTTAAAATTTGTATTAAAGGTCAACAAGCTTTATTTTTTTA
The DNA here is from genome assembly GCA_032275025.1 of Enteromius treurensis. NCBI lineage: Eukaryota > Metazoa > Chordata > Actinopteri > Cypriniformes > Cyprinidae > Enteromius > Enteromius treurensis. The sequence continues at coordinate 6,397,888 of JAUCMU010000047.1, read as the reverse complement.
GCGTGCGCTTCAATTTGCCCACCCCTGATGTAAGAGGGGAAAAAGCTCATGTACTTGCAGGGCACAGTTTCATGCTCTCAGTTGTTGAAGCTACGCTTCAGTGCAGGTGTAATGGACTTGAAAAACGGAGCGCTCCATGGTGATTGGTTATTCAGATGCCTGTTACCTCTTGAATGCCCGGGTAATTTAGTACCAAGAGGAACAGGCACCGAAAGCGATTAAAATCAAGTCTCATCAAGTAATACCTTTCCTGAAATGAGCAAGCAGCCTGATGCCGTAACGAAAACTTGACGAATCTTAGTGTTTTCTAAATTCGAAATTTGTCAGCAGGATGCAGACAAACAGGTTTGTCGCCGTCTGCCAGTTCCATTTGCCCCAGAGAGTGAGAGGGACGCATATTAGGCACGCTAGAACAGAGCGAAGCCACTTTCCACTCTGAACTTGAATTGCCAATTCGCGAGTCTTATTTTGCGACAAATTGTCCTCCGCTGACTCAACCCTCCGGCTGTTCACATGTGGGAAAGAATAATAACGCTCTAGCAGCGGCATTAACTGGAGTGCTTGTGTGTGTGTGTGATGGCAGGAGAATTAGGAAAACGCCAAGGATTGGCAAGCAACGCTTTGATCAATATGCTATTATGTGCCGAAAACGCAAGAGGGCCGAGGATCGACCCTTGACTCCCTCCTCTTTCAATTGTGCGTGCAAGTAAATGTTGTCGTACAGGAATTCGCGATTAGTCACCACAGGAGCATTTGCATACCATCTCGTCTTCTAATGACTACTGGTATTTAGCATAATTTATGCGTAATGTTAGGAAAGGTTCGACGTATAATGACAGGGCGGAAACCGACAATTTAGGGTAACCATTAAAACATTATAACCGGATTATCTTGCCTTTATTTGTATAAACAGAAGGGCTTCAGGGAGAAAATGACAAGAGATGGGGAGGGTTAGAGATGCTGAAGCGCGCAAGAGTGTGTGAGAGACTGAGCGCGCACGCACACACACACACACAGTGCAGCGCTGCTCTTTTCCCCGCTCGCTGTGTTCAGAACGAGCACCCACGCCGGTTCGCACAACACCATGACTTCTCACCTCCGGTCAGCCTGGCTAACAGCAACGCGCCGCTGACGGACACGCAAGGACGTATGGATACCGTAAGCTCTGGCGTGGGAGTGTTCTAAAGGATGGATCATGGTGCCAGGTCAGTGTCCGATTCGTCCTCCGCTGTTGCGCGACAGAAGGGACGGTGTGCGTGGCAGTGGGTAACCTCTGTGTTGTGCATGCACCTGTGTGTGTATGTGTTTTCATGCTCGCCGAAGCACAGCAAGGTTAAAGTCAGAAGGGAGCTGTGCACAAACGGGACAGGTTTTGCCACACACACTTTGAGCTCTTGGTTGGGTTTCGTGAAAAAGTGTCTTTGCAGTTTAACAAAGCAAAAAAACGTCACTCTGCTCGTCTGTCTGTCACTCTATGTCTATCTATGTTTCCCTCTGTACCTGTCTGTTCCTCTCTTGGTTTATCTCTTTATGTACCCACCTTACTATGTATCTCTCTGTTTGCCTGCCTCTCCATGTCCTGTATCTTTTTTGTGCCCGTCTCTCCCTCATTCTGTCTTCTTCTATCTCTCATTCTTCCTGCTCTCCCCGTTTGCCTTTCTTCTTGTGTATGTCTCTCTTTACCTGTACCTATTGTACCAGCCTATTGCTATCCCTCTACCTGTCTATCTTGTCCATACCTCTGCCTGTCTTTCTCTCCCTTTACCAGTTTCTCACTTTACCTCTGCTTGTCCTTCTTTCTCATCCTACACATCTCTCTCTGTCCCTCTCTAACTTTTACTCTTCCTGCTCTCCCTTGTTGTCTTTCCACTTGTGTACGCCTCTTTTTACCTGTCTCACTTTGCACTCTTGCAATCCCTCTACCTGTCTCTCTTGTCTGTAACTCTACCTGTCTTTCTCTCTCTCTGTTTAGCTGCCTCCACTGTTCTTGTTCTGTTTGTCTCTCTCTATCTCTTAGTCATTTTCCTCCCTCTGCCTGTCTCTCTCTCATACCCTATCTTTCTTTCTGCCTGTCTTTCTCTCTTTTGCTGCATCCACTTCTCCACCTCTTGCTTTCTCTCTCTCTTTCTCTGTGTTGCATAGGGCAGCACTGTGTTAATCTGAATCTCATGCGTTAAACACACTGTCCTATCTGTTTCAGAAATCTTTACATAGCATTTTCTCAAAGTAAACACCTTGAGCAAAGGTCTCTCTCTTTCCTGCTCATTTTTGCTCAACATTTTTTTTTTCTGTATACCTCAGAGTACCAGAATTCATTCAGCACTACGCTACTGGCTATTGTTTCTCACTGCATACTCATGAAAGTGTCATTTTGAAATATGAGCGTGCCATGATTGAGATATTGACCCCTCTCTTGCACGCTCTCGCTCTTTTCTCTCTCTCTCTTTGTAATTATTATGTTGTAGTGGTCGTCTTGTAATATTAGAGCCTCAGTCAGTTGTAAATGCTCATTGCACAGATGTATGTGAATCACATAAAAGACTTCAAATTGCAGGAATGAACTCATTAAAGCAACATGCAAAAGTGTGTGCATGTGAAACCAAATATAGGATAGTAAAACCTGAAAGCATATACATTTTAAAGACCAGCCAGCAGTCCCAATGGGGAGAACTTAAGAATAAGCTTAATTAACATACAGTACTAAATGTTAATGAAGAGCAGAAAGGTCTGTGTGCACATTTAAAGCCGGGTAGGGTGAGTCGGAAAAACAAATGTGTGTACGAGGGCTGGGTGTAAATCAAACCCACGCTGCACATTAAGAGTAGGCGTGTATGATTAGGTTTATAAGGTACATCATTCAGACCATAAAAATAATCCTGCAGTGTGTGACATTTTAGAAATCAGCTGTGTCTAAACACTGGACCCCTTTTATGATCTCAAAACACACGGAATCACTCTCAATTCGTTTGATGTTAGCATGTCGCTAAGCTAATGGCATGATACTCTATGCATAGAAATGCCGCACTAAATAATCAAATGGTAGTTAAACTGATCAAATGTACAGGGTATTCAAGTAATCATTAATAATGAACTTTTATTTTTCAGTACCTGTAAGTTTTTAAGAAAATGCGTCTTCTTACCCTTAAAATGCTGCCTCACTTGGTTTTGAAAGGGAGCAATCCTGCCACGTTGCAGACAGGTCTCCCAGGTCTCGGCACAGACTGATCTTTGGCCGTCCTCCTTTGAGACATTATCAAAGCATCATCTAACCCAGACATCACGTGATTCTGAAGTGTTCATCTCATGTGCCTCAGCACAGAGAGCCTTATAAAGATGGAGTGTAATAATGTTTGACTAAATGTGTCATCTTTAGCAGCTTTACACTTTTCACTGGCTAAAAACTCTCATATGATGTTTATTTAGCAGAAGTGACAATTACAAATTGTTTGAGCTTTCTTCTTTTTTGAATTTGTATTGGAACTAGAAGTTCAGACCAAACAATTTGTTGTAGTACTTGCTTGTCAGCTCCAGGTGATAGTGGGGGAGGGGCATTATCTTTCTAGACAGCATATGATTGGACAAAAATCTGCATAGTACAGGATGAGTCATCCATTATTTTGGTCTGTTTTTTCTGTGAATTTGAACAGCTAAAAGTGCCTTTAGTAGTAGCTCAGAACTACTAGATGTGGACTACAAACATATCTAGTTTTTATTTCATGAAGTTTTTATGGACACAGTCAGAATTTTAGATGTTTTTTATTTTCCGAATCACTTGGGAAAAGTGCCGGCTGGTCGATTGTTTAGTAGGAGTGAGTGGTTAGCAGTGTGTGTGCACTGATTTGACTGCTGATATGAACACATTGCAGTAATGGTGCATCTCAGCAGGTAACAGATAGAAAGTGACCAGTACAATGTGTGTGTGTGTGTGTGTGTGTGTGTGTGTGTGTGTGTGTGTGTGTGTGTGTGTGTGTGAACAAATGAGGCTGCAGAAAGAACGATAGACACTGCAGTGCTGGTGCACACACACACTGTGAACATTGACAGACGAAAACGCTCCGTTTATGAAAGTGCGGTCTAAGAGTGTGTGGCGCTGCAGGCACAATGCAGAGATTTCACACACATCAAGAATTGCCATATAGACAGAAAGGACTTTAACCACAGCAGCCATCTGAGGAACTAGACTTTCTCTCTCGCTTTTTCCATCTGCTTTCCACAGCTTTTTCCCCCCTTTATTCATTCACCATACTAATCTCGTTTGCTTTTGTTTTTATCCTCATTCGTCACAGAAAATGGATAGTTCAATAATTCACCCACAGTATATGTTAGAGAATTTTCATATAATATTATATATATATATATATATATATATATGTATGTATATATGTATGTGTGTGTGTGTGTGTGTGTGTGTGTGTGTGTATATATATATATAAAAAAAAAAATCCGGTTAATATTGTATATTATTATTTATTATGTATTTTATTTTTATTTGTAAAGATTTTTTTTATTTTAGTAATTACCAGGTAAAGTAAAAATGTTCAAAAATGACTGATAAAAATCTAGAAAATGTGTTGTTGTTTTTTCTGCATCAAGCTTTACGGCCTTGAGAGAAAGCATCTTATTCTTACTGCAGAAAAGTGAAAGGTTACACTGCATGAGAACTGCAGTAGGACATCAACAACACTGCAGAAATGGTTTGTCTCGTTCATCATCAGTGACTAGATTTATTAAAATCCATATACGTTTTGACATTTTGTTTTTGCTTGTGTTGTTTCAGCAACATGTTTTAGATGAACCAGTCTTTCCGTACTCCTCCATCGGGCAATTTAACCAGTCACAGGATTTCTTACACCAATATCAATTACTTTCAGAGCTGCAAACACGATGACTGTTTTCAAACAGGTTTCCATCTGTCAATAGCCCCACCCCAAACTCCTGCTATTGGTTGAGTCCCTGTTGCTATGCCAGAATGGTCAGAATTTTTAAGCAAACAGATTAATGTTTTGTCAAACACAGTAACTTTCAGGTGAATCAAGCTTCACATCAGAGGTCTATCCATAGTAATTATTTTAACAAATGGAAAATGTACATATTTTGTCCATTCAAAGGTTTTCTTACTCTATGTCATATACTTACACGTGAAGTGTTTCGTTTCTTCATTACTAGCCTCATCAAATGAATTTTTAACCCTAAGGATGAAGTTTCTGTCCCTTTATTGCTCTGAGGGACAGATAGCCCCACCCCCCCAACACACCATTGGTTGAGGCTGTTGCTATGCCAGGCTGGTGGGAGTTTTCAAAACAAACAGATCAGTATTTTACAAAGCAGTCACTTTCAAATGAATCAACCCATACTTACATGGTTTACTAGTGGCTTCTGAATGTTCATTGATTTTATAACCAATCACAAGCTTTGTATATCAGTTAATAACGAGAAGTATGTAGCTTCATCATCACAAGTAATGACTGTTTTCAGAAGTTTCTGTCCGTTTATTGGTCTGACGATAGCCCAACTTCAAATTCACACAGCTGTGTTTTGGAATATGTCAAAAAAAAAAAAGCTGAATAAATATCAATTCTAAGAATGCACATGAAAAAACGTAAGCGTACAATATTCATATTCATTGTTTTCGTAGGTGTGTTTGTAAGCGTGTGTGCACTTCACGTACATCTGCGTCACTCCGGCCCATCAGATTATCCCACCTCCCTCCAGCAGAATTCAATCAGTAGGGGCAAATATTGAATTATCCCAAGCTGCACCTGCACGTCCCTCTTGATTATAACCCTCCCCGCACTCACCGATGCCTTATCAACATCAAAGACCGATCTTACCTGTTTACCAGACCCTCGGTATGAATCATTAATGTCGATTACTATTATTTTTCAGACTGAGATGTTTGTAGTATCAGACTTCAAAGGCAATGCAGCCCCTGTGTTAGCGTTATGCTTTTTAATTACCTTTACTTGGCCTTGCCATTGATCTCAGTCCATTCATAACACACCCTTGATGATCCAGATGAAAAATAAGCCTAGTTTGTATTGGTGCACAATATGCAACAAGCACGTTTAGCTTGTAATGATGTTGTTTGAAGGAGAACCCTGTTATTGTACGCAATGTCATATTTATAGCTTATTTATGGTTTAATTTTATTATTTTGAACACAAGTAAACATAAAATGACTTGTACTGGCCATCTCCAGTGTGCGCAGGTGTTGCTCCTCAGCGTGTTTGGCTGGGAGAAATTACAGAGAGTGTCTTTGAAGGTGGTTTTGGTGCATCTAAAAATAATACTATAAATAGGTGTATGTTTTTACAATAGAAAGAGACACAGAAGGGGATTGAGTGCTCAGAGCAAGGGGAGCTGTCAGAGACTATCATTGAACAGTCAAGCTCTAGAAGCGTGTGAGATATTGCATTGTTCTTCATGTGATAGATAGTTTGTTTTTGTAATGAGGCCTCTTGGTTGCGGTGATGGCTGTATGGTGCAGTGTTTAAGATCTGAGCTGATTGTAGGATTGAACCCCTCAAGAGACGAGGCTTCTGAATGAGAAGCAAAATTAGTAGTGCTATGCTTTTATTTTTTACTGTTATTTTAGTTGTTACATAAATTGTCAAATATGCTAAAATATTTACAATAATGTATTTAGCAAATGTCTTCAATATATACAGTATATTTTTACAGCATAAAATCATGTATAGCATTGTAAATAATATATAATATAAATACAATTATAATTGCAAACTGAATTCAGAGCAGTTAAATAATTACAATATTGTCATTGAATGTTGAAATATTGTCACTTTTTTATTTATGTAATCACAATTTTATTTTATTCAGTTGTTATATAAATTATAAAAATCCAAATATTTTCACTTATTTTACAATCACTAAAAATCTCAAGTCTCATTTTTATATATGAAAAGCAATCAATATAAAATAATGAAATAAAAATAAATAAATATAAGCCATGAATAAAATATAATGAATTATGAAAGATAAATTGCACACACACATACTTATAATATAGTTATTTATTATTTTTAAAACAAAAAGCTTGTTTAATTTTAAAAATAACATAATTTTTTTATTTTATCACACTATATATAAGTATGAATAATAATAATAAATTGCACACATACATACTTATAATATATACATATATATATATATATATAGGAGTTTGCGTGCGCTGCACGTGAACGACCCCTAAGCCTTTGGTGACACATACACCACAAAATTAAATAGTGGATCTCTCCCCTGTCGTCTCCCCTCACGCGGATTGTCCCGCAGGAAGAAACGGCGCCCTGGATGTCAGTGGATGGCGCGCACGGTCTACGAACACGGGACGCTCAGCTTTCACGATTTGAAATGGCTCAAATCTACTTTTTATTAAGTTTTAATTAATCAATAAATACCATCCAAGGCTGACTTTTCCAAAACACTTATTTATTTGCTGCTAAGAAGAAACCCCAGAAGTTATGTGAAGTATAACTCCATTGTTGTTCAAAGTAAAAGAAAAGAGGGGGAAAAAACAGGTCATATTATGTTAGTTTTAATAAATAAAAATGTGAAAAAAAAAATCAAAAAAAATCTTTTTTTTAATTGTATTTTTGCCGTATCCAAAACATACCGAACCGTGACACTACTGTATCGTATCGAACCGAACCGTACCGTGATTTTTGTGAACGTTACACCCCTACTAAATAAAATATATATTTTAGGAAGGTGGTTAAAAAGTAAAAAAATTATTTTATGCTACATCATCCTTCCCTGCTGTTCGCTTGAACATGGAAATGAAATATTTTCCAGCCCCTCATTCATGTTTTACTCTTCCCACAGTACAGCTCATCATCCTCTATCCTCAGCGCTTTCTAATTAAAACAGCAGCAGCTGGCCTGCCTCCCCTACAGATGTGTCTGGATTCACTTCACGCGTCTTTAGCTATCCTAACAAAATAACGTGCCAGTCGAGGCGAGCTCAGAAGTTGGCACTTGCCAGTCAAAAGCATACCTGTGAACGTCCATCAAGGGTTTTTTTCCACCCGCGCGGTTTGTAAACCGCACTCAGCTCATCAGCGGCCCTTTAAGAGAGATGAGAGTTAACAACTGTTATGATCTGTGCAGATGCAGCCACGCGGTATATAGCCTTGGTTTGAGCAAGCAGATCGATTTGAAGGCGTCAGCCATGAAAGTCAGTTTTTATGGTGTTCTTCATTTAGACAGGCCTCCTTATGAAACCTTGGATGCTTTTGGTTCTGTTATTGGGCGAGCAGTGCTTTCTAAACTTCCTGAACGTTTCTGTCCGTAAACCCTATCTTTGGCGTGTTGAGATTATCTAATAGCATTATCCTTTCTTTATGCATTACAATGTATTTAAAAAAAAAAGTTAACAGTTTATCCGTTATAAACCACACTGTGGTATCATAATTGTTAAAATGTTTCTCAATGTAATTTTCTGAACAAATGTAAAACTTTGTATTGCCTCTTTTTTTGTTGTAATCCCTTCAGATAAAAGCATTTGCTAAGTCAGTAATACAGATGAATTAATGAAACTTCCTGAATATACAGAGAATGACCACACGCACTACATGAACCACAGTAAAATGACATATTTTATTGACATAGTTGGGGTCAATGCCATACAAAAGAGTCTTTTTTTGATTAAATAGCTCTGTAGGGAGCAGCTGTGCTATTGAGTTTCTGTGCTGCAATTGTGCAGTGGAGTAAAACTGTTGAATAAGGCCGTGTTCCCTACTCATTAGTGTAGTTTATGCACACCGTCTGGCAAGTCCTTGAGCTTTCGCCAGTATCTCTCTGGCAAGTCTTCCCTCTCGCTGAAGACGGAGGGCGACCTGTGGTGAGGGTCTGGACAATGATGAAGGGCCAGCATTAGCAAGCCGCGCTCTATTTTTCCCTGCCTTTCTCTGAACGATGTCCTGATGGGTCACCAGATGCCAGTCTGAGCGCCTGCTCATTCAGAGTTCCTGCTTACTGAATACAGTGTGCATTGTGTGGATAGATGCACATGGCAGTACAAGTGGTAAAAGCAGCTCTCCGTTCTCTGCTGAGTGGCTGGCTAACCTCTAATATTCATAATCTGATCAAGTATGCGGTCGCTGTCCTCAAACACCTCTCAATCAGAATAAAAGTCTTGAAGGGTTTTTACTCCGCTGTCTGCCTCAAATACGCCGTCATTGATCTTTCATTTCCTTGTCCTCCCTGGAGTCTTATCAAATTACACCTCCGATGTCTTTCGTTTCCACTTCTATCAGCATGCTATGGATCCTGATGCTGCTGTTTGTTGTGCATTATACACCTCTTACCTTACCTGTCAATGATCAGCTGAGTGACACTAAGCAACGTATTGGATCAATAAAATGAAAGGGTTACGCTAATGTGGAATTATTATGCTTTCAGGGTTCCCAATGATAGTTCAACCTCTGAACTCATGTCGATCTGGATGCTAACTCATGAGTTCTAAAATCGACTGGTCTAATTTTAAAGGGGTAGTTTATCCAGAAATGAAGTCCTCACCCACTTGTCATTCCAAAACCGAAATTCAAGAGTTTTCTGACACTCGGTAGACTGCAATGGTGCAATGGTACAAAATAGTCCATGTGACAGAAAACAAAAGGTTTTCTTCTCTTCTGGAACAGTTTGAGAGTATTCTCATAGCTTCGTAAAATTGTCACTTGGACTATTTCTTATCTTACTACCTTTCTGGGCCTCGAACATGGTAGTTGCGTTGCTGTCTATTCAGGGTCAGAGAGCTCTCGGATTGCGGGTGTTAACTGAATTTCTATTTTTGGGTGTACTTTCCCCTTTATGAGCTGTGTAGTATAAACAGTCATTTTGATTTCTGTGTGCGTGCGCATGAAGGGTAGGGATCGTACTGAGTTTGTGTTATGATTTATTATAGTTGATTAGAACTCAGAGTCCTTCGTACTCAAAGCAGGATTTTTTTTTTAACTGTATGTAAAATTGTAAATTGATGATCTAGTGGTAATTGCTTTGGTAAAAGCCACTGACCTTCAAAAATCCCTGGTGGAAGATGTAGGAAATAAGTTATTAAATATTAAATGTCACACTTGGTTGGCAAAAATGATTGCTAATTCAGAAAGTAATAAGAACATTTATGTCTCAAAGTAGTTAACCAGTGTGCTCTTGACCTGTTCTATAGATCAAAACATCATATATGTATTTGACAGAATGGAACATAAAAAAATTTAAAGATTATATTACCAATAATGCACCGAAATGCAAATTCTATAAGCTTAAACCGGAAATTTAAGATGCGCTTGCCTGAAAACCGAAAATAATTTTTTTAACTTATTTTAAAATATGGCATATTACCAAAATCTATTAAATTGTTACTTTTGAAATAATTTTTTTTTTATCTCAAAGCATACTGTGATTTTTGGATGGCAGGCATGCTATGTGCAAGTTTTGCTCAGTCATCAACAGAAAACAGTAAAGGTTAGTTTTGAAATGTAAGAATCTGTATCAATATCAATGAAACTTTGAATCTTTTCAATCAATATAAAATTAATACATATAGCGCTTTTAACAATACAGATTTTGGCAAAGCACTGAACATTAACAAGTAGGAGAATATGTGATGGTAATGTATAACGACAAGATTAAACTATTTTTCTCTGTAGTCAAAACGACGATAATCACTAGTAAGCCAGAGGTGAGAGGCGACAGCGGCAAGGAACCAAAACCTGTCCATGAGAGAGTGGGGAAAAACAAAACCTTGGGAGAAACCAGGCTTAGTTGGGTCCAGTTCTCCCCTGGCCGGACGCCCAGCACTTAACTTCCAGTTGAATTTTAAGCACATATCAGATTGTGTAAAGGACTTATAGTGTGTGTGTTTGTGTTCGTTTGGTTGCTCTGATAAAAATCATCTCATACACCATCAGATCTGGCTACGGACTGAGAAACAGAATAACAGAGACAGACTCATATTAGCGTAGATGCCATTTTTTTTTACGATGTAGCGAGAACATTGTGTGTTAAGGGGAGTGTTCCCGGTCCCGGCTAATCTAATTAATGCTGCCTAACAATCCTTTAATGGATTTAATTAATAAATGTGTATCAGTGTGTTATGTGTAAGCCAGAGTAAGGAAATGTGTCTTTAATGGCGCTTTTCCACTGCGTGGTACAACTCGGCGCGGCGCAGTTTAGTACCACTTAAGAGTGGGCGGGATTATTCACGTGTCATTATAGTTGTGCCCCCTCTACTGCCGTGACATCATCGTAAACGCGCCACAAACAAACACACAACAATGGAGCATTTTTCATTCCGTGTCGCCCCATCAAGCTCTCGCTGGATCAAACAAAACAGTTGCGTCCGATCCTTAGCTGGCTGTGCTGATTTAAATCTAGCGGATCTGTTGTGTCACGTGTCGCAAGTTCAGTGACACAGTAATGACGATTTTCTCCGGCCAATCAGTGACCAGCAGAGTTTACACGTCACGTTTTGGTAACTGTATGGCTCGCTTGGAACCGCGGCTGAGGTGGGACTAAAAAAAGGACCAGGTTCCAGGAACTGATCCCAGTGGAAAACCCCCCAAAAGTGAGCTGTACTGAACCGTACCATACCGTACTATGCAGTGGAAAAGCGCCAAAATTATGTGAAAATTAGCCTTTTTTTAATCAGATGTTTAAAGAAAAAGGAGTTTTACTGCCTCTAGTGTTCAAATCAAATTTAAACTACAGAGATTTTTTTTGTAATTTATTTTTCAGTTTTGCAGAAATGCATATGGAGGCACGTATTTCCAATGAGCCTAGGTTGCAACAACATCTTATGACGTCAAAAACTGGGTTGGTCAGAAAAAAGTCCTTAATCAAGGCATTACAAATTTCATTTCTTGCCAAATTACTGATCCATAATTCATAGTAATGCTTTGTCAATAAAACAAATCCATTCTCTAGTGTCCTCTCACATCAAAATCAAATGCCTCATTAGTGCATACTTCTCTCCTAAATCAGGCAAGCCAACTTGTGGATAGTAAAAATATCTTATTTATTCTTTGCTTATTCCATAAACTCAGCTTTTTCATATTAAAAGATGTTAATTGATAGACTGACGTGGTGTGGATTACTTGTGGATTATTCTGATGTTTTTATCAGCTGTTTGGACTTTGGATGGCACCTATTCACATCCATTGGTGAGTACTGTAAGTGATGAATTCTACAATTAGGTTCTGTTGAAGAAAAAACTCATCAACATCTTGGATAGAATACGTTCTTAACAAACTGTACTTTTGGGTGGTGAATAACTCTGAGATCCTAGATGCTATTCAAGTGCAAATAATGAGTTGCATAACAAGGAACAGGAATAAAACGAAGGGCTGAAATCAGATTAATAATTGATGAGTGTTTTAACAACCTGAAATAAGAACAATTATAACAAATTGACCTCTTTGCATTTATGAATGTGAAAAATATGAAATATTTATAGTTGTTGTTATCTTACGTGTTTGCAATGACTAGTTTTGGTGCGTTAACGTAAAAAAAGCAAAAAGTCCTCCAATGCAGTTGATGTACCCCACTGACTGCAGCCAGCGAGACACACACAGCGCTCCTGCCATGAGCTCTTGTTCTGGAGAACAGGACTGCTGTTGAGTTGACTTTTTCATTAGAGCTGAGTTGAATGAGCATAATAATGACAGGCCCCAGGGCTCTGCCTGCCCGCAAGCCTAATCACTCAACTGCCACCAGCCACACTGTTTCCCCCCGCGTAATTAAAACAGAGTCAGAACAGAACCGTAAAGCAACACTAGCCTTCCACTCCCTAATGAGACACTCATCTGCCTGGTGTGTGCATTAAACATTCACTACGTCTGAGGAAGAAGAAAAAAACACACACACATTTTCAATTGCTTTCTCAAGAAGATAAGAAATGAGAAAATAAGAGAGCTGGAGTGACTATTTTTCTATTTTGGTAAGGCTGGATAAACTTGTGTACATAGCTACGACACACACACACACACACACACACACAGGCCCATAACAAACACATTCTATTCAGGTTAACATTTACATTAAACATTAATGGCATTGTGAATGTGAAATATGAGTGAAATGTGCTGATATTAATATAGAGTCTGGTAACTGACTGAGAAACAAACAAACAAACGACCAAACTAACTAACTAACTGAATGAATGAATGGATGAACAAAAAACATACAATTAATTATTTTTAAGGTTTTTTTTTATTTTTATTTTTTTTATGTGACAGTATCTCTTCCTTTAAACGGGACATGCTTATTACAGTAAAATTTAATAAACAATAAAAATAAAATAAAAATAACAGAACTACATATAAATGAACATGAAAAA
>JAUCMU010000047.1:6360465-6371718 GCA_032275025.1 Enteromius treurensis | reverse complement strand
ATATAATTCTTGAATTTGTCGCAATTAATCATACTTTTTTTTTTTTTTTTGGCCACTTCCCCCAAGTTTCTGTTTTGTTTTGGACACCTTATTCTGTTATAATCTTACATTTTAACACTTTTGTTTTGTTTCCATTTTTTCTCGGATGTCTGTTTTACGATAAATTATGATGTATTTTATTTTATTTTAATTATTTTATTTTATTTTAATTATTTAATTTATTTTATTTATTTTATTTATTTTATTTTTTTATGTTTGGTTTTTTTGTGACAATCCCCCATATATTTTGTTTGATTTTTATTTATTTATTTATTTTTTAGGCCAATTTCACACTTTTTAGTTTTTGTTATTATTGTTATTTTGTAATGTTTCCATTTTACCCCAAGGGCGTGTTTTTAAAAAAAAACAAGTTTCCCAAACAACTTTGGGATATTTTAGTTATTAAAAGCATATTTTAGTTATTATTGCCACTTGATTCGACTCAAAATAAGTCAGACTAACTAAAATAAGCTTGTTTGTTCGTTGGGTGTTGGATGTGTGTTCAGACTGTTCAGAGAGCCCTTGTTTGAATGATTCAAATTGCGTCAGAAGTCATTTGGCGGTCTATGATGGAATGCAGTCGAGGCATTTCAACTGGTCAGTGGTCAAGATTGGACCGTGTCCTCCTTTGTTCCATGTTGGGTAATGAAAGGATTTCGTAGCTGAATGAAATCAGGACCCTAGTTCAGATTTGGTGTTTCGATCAGAAGGGGTTATTTAGAAAAAAGCTGAGGCCTGATCGTTTCATAAATCCTGATCACCTTAGTTGTGACCTCACCGTGACAGAAACACATTACCCCTAATTGGAAACGGGTCATTTAGTGAGCAAAAACAATAACGCCAAGGTGAACAGAAGGAGGGGTATAGGGAGCGATATTCCTGGTTACTCCAGGATTCATAGCGCAACATCTCAATTCATCTGAACCATCAGTCCTTATCGATCTGAGCAGAGAAAACTGCCAAGAGCCATGTGGGAACATGAGAAGTAGAGAGCGAGCGAGCCGCACAAACTCTGGTCGAAAGGATGGGAATCATTTTTCTCTGTTAAGCCTTGTGTGAACACATGCAGTTTTTAAATGGATAGTTCACCCAAAAATGACAGCACTTTTATCAGTTACTCACCTTATGAGTACTGTTGAGCACAAGAGAAGACATTTTGAAGAGTGTTGGTAACCACAGTTGACTTCCACAGAATGAAAAAAACACTATGGAAATCAATGACTAACATCAGCTCCACATTCTTCAAAGTGTGTTGTGTTCAACAGAAGAACGAAGCTCTTACAGACATGAGGGCGAGTAAATAATGACAGATTCTTTTTCGGGGGGTGTGAACTATCTCTTCAAGATGTTTTCTTGGTGAAATTCAAAATATTTAAAAGTTTGCATCAATGTTTATTTTGTTTTTTGTAACTGTGAAAGTTTATACTTTTGTGTCATCATATGATTTGCTGTGAAATCATTTTTAACATTTAATCTTTTCTGTCTGTTGACAGGAACGAAGATGCTATCAATCAAATGGCTGTCGCTCCTTTTCCTTCCCAGCCTTCCTCATTCTTCTCCTGTGAGGTACGGTACATTGTGAGCAGCCATACATGACTTATGCTAGAAAAATATCAGAATATTTTTCTTTCGTTTTATTGACCAGTTTTAAGTATAAATACATTTTTTTGTTAATGTAACATTTTAAAATCTAGATATCACATTTAATACGTTCTATAGTTAGATTATATATTATTATGTTCTATTATTCATTTATATATTATTTTAATAATACAGTGATATTTTATTTATTGAATAAATTGCCTGTTTTGTAATAATAATTTTGTTAACCACCATTGAAAACTCACTGGTCCAAAATCATGCTCCATATAACATAAATGACATGCTTATTTTTATATTATGCCTTCATGGAAATACATAAATAAATACTTGTGAATACATTTGTTAATTAAATGTTTGAAAATATAGATAACACATGTAATACTTAATATATTGACAGTATTTTTGTTTTTATTCTATTTTTAGATTATATATTATTGTTTTAATATGATATGAATATGATTTTGCTTGTTTCTTTGTTTATCTCTGGGGGGTTTTTTTATAAAAATTTTTCAGACGCATCAAAATACGCCAGCAGCTCCAGCTGTAGCTCCAGCTCCAGCAGAGAAGCCACAGTTACCTGAGAGCAGAAGCTCACCTGAGCCGCCCATAATCAAGGTATTGATTATACAATAATATTAATAATTAAACATAAATAAAGATTCAATAAAAATGCAGTTTCCCATCAAGTCTAATAAAAGTGAGGAGTGCAGTGAAAACGTCAGTCTGTTATGCTTGTAAGCCAGACTTTTCAACAGATATGATGCAAGAACGCAGCAACTATTGCCATCATTATGAAGACAATAATGACTCTTGACTCAGCGTTTTACGGCTCTATCTCGTTTCCCCTCGCTTTCATCCCCTCATTGTCAGTCTGAGCTCAGACCGGCTGTTTCTGCCCTAAATGTGGATTTGTTTGGGTAAACAGACCTTGCTTGACTCTAAACAGCAGCTCATTGTCGTCGGCCGCCTCTAGATTAACTCTGTCCTAGATGGAGGCAGCGAATGCGGTTTTGACCTAGTTGAGGCTCTGTGGGGAGTATCTAGGCCTCATGCTTTATTTTACCTGTGTGCCTGACTCTTCATACAGGATCAGCCCAGCGTGGTGCAGACAGATCAGACACAGAAGACATTTAGAGATGGAGAGTCAGCCTTAAAGGTGAGAAACACCTGAGAAGATTTCAGGGACTGTGTTCTGAATCATATACTATACTACTGCACCATATTTTTTATTATTTATTTGTTTATATATATATATATGTATATATATATATATATATATATAGATATAGATATATTTACAATATGTATTTGAGTCATTATTTGATTTAAATAATTTTAACAACTTTCTACATTTTTTTTCAGTTTACTTTATGTAAAGTAAATGCATATATATATATTTATATATATTTTTATTATATATATAAATATATATATTTTTTTTGTGTGTAAATGTAATTGTGTATGTTGGGATTTGTGGTTTACAAGGACACAAATGTGTATAATGATATGGGTACTACTATGTAAACATGGTTTATGAGGACACTTCCTGTGTCCCCGTAAAACAAAAGGCTTAGAAAACAAGCTAAACAGTGTTGGATGAAACTCAAAAACTGTACACAGTTTCCTGTAAGGGGTAGGTTTAGGTGTAGGGTCAGTGTTGGACAATACCACATACAGTCTGTACAGTATAAAAAACAATACGCCTATGGAGAGTCACCATAAACCACAAATGTATATGTGTATCTATATATATATATATATATATATATATATAAAATATGTATACAAACACATTACAGAAACACAAATTCTTAATTCAGTTTCAGGTCTTTGAACCCCACTTTATTTATAGAAAATTTGGGTGAAAATTGCAAAATAGCCCATTTTTTTCTACGACAACAGGCAAACATTTAATGATTTATGGATGAATGAATTTAATGATTGACGTTTAGTTGCAGTTTGTCTATTTATATTTTAAATGTATATGCTTTGCCAATATTAAAGCTATAGCTACATAAATAATTTATTTAGTTTTTATTATATTATTTATAAATAAATATGTATTTTTAAAAAATATATATTTATTTATTTTTCGCACATATACTCATGCATGTATGTATAAATACAGTTCAGTGTGTGTGTGTGTGTGTGTGTATATATATAATGCATGTTTTTTTTACAGTATATATACAAATTACAGTATATATATAATGTGTATATGTGTAAATATATATATAGAAAACACTTTTATATAGACTATAATATATTGATAATAAATAGATGTATAAAAGCCTATATATTCAGCCAGTCTATTTATGAAATTGTGTTAAATGTTAAAAACATTTATTGCATCGCTAGTAATGCATTTCCATTCTTGCCATTTTCTTTAAGAGTTAAAATGTGCTGTGAATGTTAGTTTGATAATTACTCTATTAAATCTGTGTTATGTAGTCTGTACTGAGTGATAGAACTAATTACAGTCTATTAATCATCTCAGAAGCTGAAATGCTCAGAGAAGATATTGGAGTCTCCGAGCGAAGAGTCGCCCAAGCCTCTTGCGGAGCAGGTGTGTTTGTTCATTAGAGTGTAACATAAATCACCATTTGCAACACATTTATCCTTCTTAGTCATCATTAATGCATTACTTTTGAGTTCCCATTGACTTTAATTGAGTTCCTGTGATTGGGTGAGATTTGGACTCTGGACAAAACACGGCAGACGTTAGTAAACAGTCTAACCTCTGCGTCTCTCGTCCCTGTCCTGGATCGTCTCCAGATCACCAGTCTTCCAAAAATCCAGAGGAGCTCCACCAGGCCCTCAGCCGGTTCTCTGGAGGTCACGTCCTCGGGATCGTCCCTGCCAGTCCCCGGCACCAGCCCAGACTTCGAGTACTGCAGCAAAGGTGCAACGGTCACAGATTGGGTTTAAAACACTGCACAATCTTCCTTTAATTTTCATGTTTTATTGACCTTTGCGCTGAAATCTGTTGTACCCAAATGCATGTTTAATCGAGGCTGAAATGAAAGCAACACTGTGTGTGTGGATTTGCCTCTGCCTCTTTGAACACTGACAGTTGTTGTTTATTTACAGAGGAATCCATTTGTGTGTGTTTTTAAAGACACAGAACGTGAAGGACAGCATCTGTGTGTGTGTGTGTGTGTTTCAGACCCTGCTACATGTCCCATAGTTCCAGGACAAGAGACTGATATTGAGATTTCTAAAGGCCGGTCTGGACTGGGTCTCAGTATAGTCGGCGGCAAAGATACGCAGCTGGTATGGTCCTAGAAGTAAAATGTGTGCTTTTGCCTCTTTTATTGTTGTTGTTGTTGTTGTTTTTTCCAGTTTTGTTTTGACCCTTGTGCTTGATCTGAATTTGGTTTATTTTTTGTTTTTGTTAGTTTTTATGTATTATTTTCCTGTGTTTTTATTTTCGGTATTTGTTTTAATTTTACTGTATTTTAAAGTTAGTTTTTTCAGGTTTTTTGTTATTGTTTTTCCCCTTTCATTTTTGTTGTTTTTTTCTGTTTTGTTTTTGTTGTCTTGTTTTGGTCATTCTTCTGTATTAGTGTCGATTTTTGCTATGTTTTTATTTTTTATTTTTTTTCCTGTTTTGTTTTTCTTTTTAGTTTTTGGTTTGTTCATCTTTTTGTTTAGTTTAGTATTTAGTTTTTTTATGTGGTATTTCTTTTTTTCTTTTGTTATGTCTTCTTTCTGTTTTTATTATTTCGGTAATTAAAGGCCCTGATAAACTTCAATCAAAATCAGACCAAAACAAAGTTTTGAATTAGTTTTGGCAGTTCGAATCGGCTGACCAAAGCGAACTCTCAGAGATTTTTTTTTAGCTTTGAGCTGCCATTGGTCGGAGGCAGCTACGCAATCGGTGGGTGTGTTCTGAAACTCCACCTTCTTTGACTCAGGAACGTTTGTCATTCAACCGAAGTCAGGCAAGGTAGCAACATCTCCAGTCGCTATAAACATAGCCGAGCTGCAACATATCCACACCTGTACATTCACTTGCTGAGAGACTTTAAAAGTTCAGCAATTAATTCCTACAAAGAGATTACAACGAAGCTTGTGTGAACGACCCAGAGATAAGAGCGACGTGGAGAAACGTCAGATGCAAGTTTTTGAACTGCAATGCAGGGAATTCTGGGAATGTCCATTTAAAACCATTTAACAGGTTTTTACTGCAGCATTTTCAGATTTTTTACTGTTAAAATCCCAGTCATTATGTTACAGTGTAGTTAGTAAAGGTAGCGTTCTCACTCAGGAAGCTTCCTTATGTTCAGAAATAGCTAGATAAAAGTGACAGGGCTCATTCTTTCCAGTGTGCCGCAGGGCTGCATCAGAACAGGCAGGTCACAGCAGGAGCTTTTTGTCTGCCATGACTTTCTATGCCCGACCGCAGAGACGAACATCGCCTCAGGTTTTTATCAGTGTACTGCCACCTCGCCAATATAATTCTGCAGCGCTCCGGCTCTGTGGGCTAGTTTAGCTGTCAAAGCCTTCCATGAGTCAACAAAACCAGCCCTCGGGCTCCGCAGGTTTTCAGCAGAACAAAAAATGTCTCTGTGTGTGTTTTTATATAAAAGGATTTTAAAGGTGAAGGGGAGCAGAAATTATACATCCTCATGTCGCTCCAAATCAGTACGAGATGCTTTCTCCTGTGCAAACAGAAAATTACATATATTATAGAAAATGAGCATAGTTATAAAAAAAATAGTGACTAAAGCTTTTTTAAGCTTTAATAAATGATGCAAATACAATATAATAAAATTGATCTGTATGACACATGCACTATATTACTCGCATTGCACAAGTTATTATGCGGTAATAATCTTTTGCTGTATATAGTCAGTGAGTTGAACTCATAAACAGATCATTGTGTTTTTATGAACTGAGAAATAGACTATTCAGAATATCCCTGAAGTAAAAATGAAGTGTTAAGGAATATGTTGTGGCATATTAAAAATGGTTTTCAGTGTTTAAAATACAGTTGAAATAAAATAAAATGAATTTTGCCTTAGCAACTAAATATAATTTGTAAGTTAAAGTAATAAAGCACTAAAAACGACTGAAGTATTAAAATTACTAAAACAATAAATAGAGAAATAAATAGAAAAAAATAAATAGCTGTCTAAGTCTTTAATTTAAATGAAAAATAAACTGATTTAAATGTTAATATTAATCTTAATTAATACTGATCATTTAAACATGAATTGTTTTTCACACAAATTTATGAGAGTCTATTTCTGTGACTTTTATCTACTTTATGAAGTTTTGAAGCTTCAATTTCAGTTCATTGTAATCCGCATTTGAAACAATGTAAGGCTGAGTAAATGATTTTTAGGTGAGCTGTTCCTTATAGAAAGATTTGATTAAAATTTATATAATTTTTTTTTTCCAACTAAATATGAATCCTAAGTATAAGTTAAAGGACTAAAGCACAAAAAAATTACTGAAGAATTAAAATGACTAAAACTGAAATAAAAATAAATAGCTGTGTAGAAATAGAAAAAAAAAGCACTAATAAAATTTACTAAATCTTATGTTTTCTCACACAAATCTATGGTTTGACTTCAGAAGACTTGAAATTTATGAAGCTTTAAAAATTTCCGTTCTTTTCCATTTACTGATTTTATGCACATTTGAAACAAGACTGAGACGAACCTTTTTAGGTGAGCTGTTCCTTTAAGAAAAATGCAATATCAATTCATATTTTCTTCTCCTCTTTTCAGGATGCAATAGTGATTCATGAAGTGTACGAGGAGGGGGCGGCAGCGCGGGACGGTCGTCTCTGGGCCGGAGATCAGATTCTGGAGGTTGGTTTAAGTGTGTTGTAAGGTGGTAATGTCACTGCCAGTTGGTCTGCCTTGAGCAAAATGGAAATTTGGCTTTGGTTTGAGGCTCTGTATTATTGTGAATCATTCCAGATCTGAGCAGCGCTTCTCTGTATTTAACTTTGACAATAGCACCATCTTCTGGACATAGAGTAGCATGAGCTTAAGCTCTTTGCTTAATGAGCTGTGAATATAGTTTTCACTTTTAATATTAGTAATAATAAGTTTAGTTCATTTTACTTCTTAGCAATTCAGTGTCATTTTTATTAATTTTGGGATATTATTTTAAAATAATCAATCGCTTTAACTTTGCATGATTGTTTTATTGGTGAATGCTGCATTTAAGGAGACCGTGTTCTCTGGCGCCCCCTGCAGGTGAATGGAGTAGATCTGCGGAGCGTGGCTCATGAAGATGCAATAGCTGCTCTACGGCAAACACCGGCCAAAGTTCGGTTGACGGTCCTGCGAGACGAGGCACAATACAGGGACGAAGAGAACCTCGAGGTGTTTCGTGTTGAGCTTCA
This sequence comes from Enteromius treurensis, assembly GCA_032275025.1. NCBI lineage: Eukaryota > Metazoa > Chordata > Actinopteri > Cypriniformes > Cyprinidae > Enteromius > Enteromius treurensis. The sequence goes on along the minus strand of JAUCMU010000047.1, from coordinate 6,363,713 downwards.
GAAGAGAACCGGACGCGGGCTGGGCCTGAGCATTGTCGGGAAGAGGTGAAAATACAGGAATCATATTAAAATAAAATAATTAATAAATTGTACAATATAATAGTAATAACTATAAAATAATAATATATTAATTAAACAATATAAAATTAAGTAGTACCGTAATAAAATGCAGAGTACAGAAAAAATTTATAAAATGCAGTATACAGTAATTTCGAAAAATAATCACAGTGCAATAATACTTATAATGCTATAAAGTATTTTTAAAATAAATAAAACAATGCATAATAAAATATCATTATTTAAAAATAATAAAAATGTACAGTATATTGTTATCATAGAGTAACTTTTACATTTAAAGTTATTCTTTTAGCATTTTTATTCAAAGCAACTTGCATTTTTTAAATACACTAAAACTAAAGCAAATTAATAATAAAATGCACAGGACAATAATAAAATAATAGAATGAAATACACAATACATTCATTTAAAATAAGATCAAGTGTAGTAAATCATTTAAAAAATTAAAAATATATTAGAATGCTATAAAAACTGTAACATATTAAAGTATCCACAAAATAATAATTATTTTAAAATAAAATAGTACAACTAAATGCACAATTGATTTTTAAATACAAAATTAAATGCACAATACAGTATTAAACAAATAAAACAAACTGCACAATACTGTCATTATTTTAGCTGTGCATAAACATGAACTTAAATTTTTCCTTCCCCCTGTCTTCAGGAATGGGAAGGGTGTGTTCATCTCGGATGTGGTGAAGGGTGGAGCGGCTGATCTGGACGGCAGACTGATGCAGGGTGATCAGATCCTGTCTGTGGATGGAGAAGACATGAGACAGGCCTCACAGGAGACCGTTGCCGCCATTCTCAAGGTGAGCTCCACCTCAGTCCTAAAACCCAAAGCCCAGTTAACAACACGTCTTAAGTTCATGAGCCAGTTTGGGTGAAGCAGCAGCTGCGGGGTTCTGCCACTAAGAGGCGCTGTTTGACTGTGTATTTAGTGGCATAAACAGTTTCTGGACTCTTGTTTAAACTATTTGTTTTGTCTGCAATCAGTCACCGTAATGAATCCAAGGAGGGTGTTCAAAGTGTTATTTATAACCACATAATTCATCTTATGTGATTAAAACACTGTAGTCCTTGCAATTATCATAATCAGGGTGGACACCCATATTTAATTTTCTGCTGTGACAAAATGACATATATATATATGTGTCTCGCACACACACACACACACACATATATACATATATAAAATACTTATTTTCGTTTTGCTTCAGGTAAATCCGTCGTGTTGTCAAGACATTTTGTTTTTGCGCAATATGAAGTTCAGCAATTAAATCAAAAACTCTGCATTCATGGCGCTTCCTTCTTTGGGAGGCATGTGAAAAGCCTTCACGATAATGTTCTGAACAGGGCAAAGAGCAGCTGCAGTGTTGTGCCAGTTGGTGGAATTGTGGGAAATGCTGGCTTGAATAAGGCTGCATTGAGCCCGTGTCGTTTGGCTGAAGCCCTCCCTATGGAGTTCAGCTCAATGGGGTTGGCTCTCTGGACGAGAGCGAGGGTGTTATGTTGTGGCATCGGGTCTATGCACTTGTGTGAAGGTTCTCGAAAGTATGCGAAAGTGTGTTGGAGAGGATACTAGCGAGAAGACACGGCCCACAATGCCAAAGTTGTGTGTGTGCTGTGATCCCGCAGTGTGCCAGGGGCAAGGTGCTGCTGGAGCTGGGCCGACTGAAGGCTGCCTCCTGGATCTCTTCCAGACGCACCTCCCAGGGAAGTCAGGTGTGTAGCCCGTGTCCAAAACCTCATCTGGCTCTCCCGGCACGTCCAGAAGGTCCAGCATGCCGAACTCTAACCCAATCATTAGTGCATGTTAGGGGACGGGCGAGCCAGCGGTGTGCGGCTGTGGGCATCTGTGTGTGTTACTCATCCGTGCTGCCTGAGAAAGCAAAGGGAGTGTGTGGTTACATGTCCGCATGCGCTCACTTGTCACTAACCGAGACGTATGCATGTTGAGTATGTTGTGTATATGTGTGGAATAGCACCTTTAACAAACTCTTTCTCCGCTAGATGAGCCACGTGAGCGCCAACAGCAGCACCCCAACCCCCACGCCCCCTGCCGTGACTCTGCCCCCCTCTCAAACCCTCAACAACAACACCCGAAACATCACTGAGCCCAACAGCAAAAGCACAGGTACCTCTTGCACCACATCAGCGCTGAAGTAGCAGGAAACAGCCATAAAACGGCTGTAAATCAGCCCTGAACACGTTTCTTATCTGTCGACAGCTTAGCGGCGGTGTTTAGAAAGAGCCTCTGTTAACAGTGTGCTTGTTTTATTTTATTGTTTGAATTAGATTCAGAAGTTTTGTTTTAAGCAATGACTTTTAATCCCATCAAGCAAGTGAGATCTTATGGTTTGCGCATAGTTAACGCATAAATTAACATTCTGGCATTAATTTCTCACCCTCATGTCGTTCCAAACATGCGAGTCCTGAAATCCCAGAGTTTAGCGAGCAATGCAAATATCACGTTCAAGGCCCAAAAAGGAAGTAAGGACATCATTAAAATAGTCCCAGGAACTCCATTTGGTGGAACTAAATTAGCCCCTACTTCAGAGTAGGGTCTAAAAGAAGGACTAGGAACTATCGGTGACGTAAGTGTAAGCCGATTGGCTAAACGCGTATGAAAACGCCCTCACCCGCCATAATTTAAAACGCTGTGTAAACATTGTGTCAACCATTTGACACTGGAGATTCTTAGTCGTCCTTTCCGTTCTTTCAACACTCCGTGTCGTCCTCCATCCTCCTGTTGTTAACGTTATTTTTATGTTTTTTTTACGTTGTTGTCCTTTGTTTCCTTTGTTGAACGCCGCGCACAAATGACGTCGCTGTCAACCGTCTTAGGTCTCTTCTTAGTACCCACTGTTTTTAAAACCCGAGGGGTTTGAAAAATTGCTTGCGCAGAATCATACCAGTACTTCAGTACTGTACTTTTAGTTCTGGGACTAAAGCGGTTTATAAGGCCCTAGTGATTTCATTTTTGGGTGGACTGTCAGTGGTCTACAAATGGCCAGTATAATGCACATGAATATGTCGTACAGAAGTTACTTGCTGTAACTGGTACAAGTTGGTAAATCAAGCTTAAAAAAAAAATAAAAAATTCTTAACCCTACTCTTCCTTCCTTCTAGCTTGTACTTATTTGAACATTGCCTGCCATACGGTA
>JAUCMU010000047.1:6326232-6360365 GCA_032275025.1 Enteromius treurensis | reverse complement strand
AAGGATGAAAATGTTAATTTAAAACAAATATGCCAATAAAATGTTTCAAATTCATATTCATGTTCAGTTTTTTTTCCCTTATGTGGCAAGTAGCCGTGTAATAAGCGGGATAATATACAGGCAGCCGGTAGTTAACGCAGAAATAAGCCCCGACAGAGCGATCTTACTTATGTACCTCCAAACCTGTTCATCTTCAAAACACAAATAAAGATATCTTTTTATGAAATCTGACAGCTTTCCTCTATAGACAGCATCAGAACTGACATGTTCAAGACCTAGAAAGGTAGTAAGAACATTAAAATAAAATAGTCCATGTGACATCAGTGATTCAACCGTCATTTTATGAAGCTACAAGAATACTTTTTGTCACATGGACTATTTATTGATGTCCTTAATACCTTCCTGGGCCTTGAATATGTCCATTTTGTTGCTGTCTATAGAGGTTCAGAAAGCTCTTGGATTTCATCAAAAATATCTTATGGCTTAATTATCGGTTTGCAATGACAGGAGGGTGAGTAATTAATGGCAGACTATTACTGTTTGGCCGATTATCGCTTTAAACTTTAAAGGTTTGTAAATCAAAAGTTAATGTGATACTTTTATATCCCTCCAGCGACAGAGGCAGGTGTTCGGACCGTGGAGATCACACGGGTAAGCCCATTTACCTCCGAACACCAGGTTTAGCTATGGTGCTCGATAGTTTAATTTTATTGAACCCTTGTCTCGCTCTCTCAGGGTCCCACCGATGCTTTGGGTGTCAGTATAGCGGGCGGTAAGGGCAGTCCACTGGGCGACATCCCCATCTTCATTGCCATGATCCAGGCCAACGGTGTGGCTGCCAGGACACATCGCCTCAAAGTACGACATCCTTGCCTTTCCTGTTTTTGTTCTGTTGCTCATTTTCAGTTTTATTGATTAAGCATTCTACACTGGTCTGGGTTTGAAGGGCACTGCTGGGGATTGGGTTTGTATCATATTGATTTGAATTTCAAGCTATTTTTTTCCCCTTTAATGTGTCTCTCTTAGGTAGGCGATAGGATTGTGAGCATCAACTCTCAGTCTCTGGATGGCTTGACTCATGGGGATGTTGTAAATATGCTGAAGAATGCTTATGGCACCATCATCCTCCAGGTACACGTTCAACTCAATAACACTCTTTGTTAGTTAGTTAAAAATTACCCCATGATTTACTCACGCTCAAGCCATCCTATGTGTATATGAATTAGGGATGTCCTGATCCCGATCGGCCGATATGTTTGCGCGTTTTTTCAGTAAAGCCGGTCCTGTAATCAGCGTTAAATGCCATCAGGTGCGTGATTTCACATTGAGCCGTATATACTACACACTAGGGTTGGGTCAATAGACCATGCCATCCTCCATCGCCGATGGCCGATAGACATCACGATGCTGAGCCAGCATCGCAATGCTCCGCCCCGCCGCAGCCAGCTCGCGAAAAAACACACTTAATCTATGGCGGCAAATCTATGCCATTAATAAGCGAGCGCACCACTGATGCTGGCGAGCGCTGTAAATAATTTCCGCGAGAGGAAAACAGATGTACATGCGAAGAAACGGGGCCCGCGAGCTCATATCAAACCCTCGCACGCGCTTGATGTGTCATCGGTGCGCAAGTCAAGCACTCGCACTCGATTATCCCTGCGCTCGATCTTCTCTCACCTGCTCGCGCGAACACTGTTTTTGTCAGTCGTGGGGCGGGGCTTGGTGTTTCAGTTACAACTAAACCCCACCCCCAGCCTGCTACAGTCACTTACCTAAACTTTCTTTAAATTGCTGCTCTGTCATTATAGAGAAAGCTTACAGTATCTACAGACCCCCCTTGTGCTACATTGCGAAATTCTTCGCAACACATGTGAGCGATTTTTATGATTTTTATGTGTTTACGTTTACATACTGGTACGTTCCTGTCTCTTCTTCTGTAAACTATTTCGGATGAACCAGTTTAACTAAGTGCTAAGGCTGCTTAGTGTGCTACCTACGATTTAAATTAGCTACAGCGTTACCTCTCGCTGGCTAGCTACTGAGGGAACGCGCGTTAAATAACGTGATTTAAAAACACTGCTAGTTAACAGGATCACGCCAGACAGTCCGTGGGTTGAACTTGAGCTTTTAAGAAGCCGAACAGACCCTCCAACCCGTCTGGTGTGGCGCGTGATATCACCCACATTTATTCAGAACGTTTTCAAAGTCGCTTGGCGGATTTCATTTTACTCTCTAGAAACTTTACGCGGCCCATCGCTAGCTTCCTATAGCACATTTGAGTTTGTATATGTTAGCATTGGTTGATGGATATCAGATACGAAGGTCGCCATATTCAGAATACCATGGTATATATATATATATATATATATGTAGCGTATTGTGGCGTTTTGCATGTAGCAGCTGCTGTTTCAGTGATGTGTGTGTACACACGCTTGTATTGTGTGCTGTTATTGCTATGCAGAGCCGGCGTGTGTGTATATGTTCTGTACGGTTATCAGTGTGTGTTAGTGGAGTCGGTGTATCGAAGGACAGTGCACTGTGTGAGCGCGTGCTTGTTTGGACTCACGGTAGTGTGTGTGAGTGGTTGGTGCTGTGTCACTGGGCTGTTATCAGCCGTGTGCAGCTGTGCAGCAGTTGCGCGCGGGTTGCCAGATAATCCCAGTCCTTTATGCAAATGTGCCGTTATCTGCGTGGTTCCAGGAGGAATGCACAGGGCTTTTAAACAGGGGAGCCCAGCCTGCAAAGCCCTGATTACAGCAGCTCAGAGAGCAATTATTGTTTAGCGCTCTCTCTCTCTCTCTCTCTAGCTCATTCATTCCCTCTTCACTCGTTCACTGAGAGAGCATACTCTCTCACTCTCTAGCTGCTATATATTTAATTGGACATATGTAATGCCCTATGCTATTACTCATGTCACAGAAATCAGGCAATTTGATATTGTTTTGTCATTGTGCCTGCGATAATGTGCTTTGAGAAGTTTAACTGTTCCACCCAACTGAAGTATGTATCTGTTACCAACTTCCACTTCATCTCTGGCTTACTCATATTAAATTAAATATAAATAAATGATGTATATGTGTGTATATATAACATATGAACACATGCATATATATGTGTGTACATTTATATTTATATTTTTCATCTTCACAAACTCTGAACACCCTGGCAACAGCATGCCAACATCTTAGCAGTATAGTAATACTGTAAGGAACATTCAGAAATGACGTTGCATTTCAGTGCAACTATTCGGAACGCCCTAGCAACAGATTGTATTGTGTAGCATCACAATGTAATTTTCAATAAAACACTGTAAGCCACCTAGCAACAGCATGGTAATATTTTATTAGTGGCACAGCAGCATGCTAGAACCTCTGAGAAACCCTAGCAAGTGCATAGAAACACTCAGAACACCACCTAGCAACTGCATTGCAGCGGCCCGAGCATTTCACATAAATAAATAAGAGTCTTGTTTAATCGATTGGTTTTATCAGTCATTTATTACCAAGTAATTCCACACCCTAGCAACCAGCCGTTATCTTTCTTTCTTTCATTTTCTTTCTTTCTTGTGTTCTACTTCTTCATTCTCTTTTAACACCCCTCTTTTTTATTTATCTTTTTTTCTATTTATCTCTTTTCTTTTTTAAGCCTTCTATATTTTTATCTGTGTGTATTTTTATTTATTGATATTTCTTTTATTTATTTCTTTATTTCGCATATTTCTTTCTTTCTTGTCTTCCTCCTTTTTTAACGTTCTTTCTTTCTTTCTTTCTTTCTTTCTTGTCTTCCTCCTTTTTTAACTTTCTTTCCTTCTTTTTCTTTCTTTCTTTCTTTCTTTCTTTCTTTTTCTTTCTTTCTTGTCTTCCTCCTTTCTTAACGTTCTTTCTTTTTTTCTTTCTTTCTTTCTTGTCTTCCTCCTTTTTTAACTTTCTTTCTTTCCTTCTTTTTCTTTCTTTCTTTCTTTCTTTTTCTTTCTTTCTTGTCTTCCTCCTTTCTTAACGTTCTTTCTTTCTTTCCTTCTTTCTTGTCTTCCTCCTTTCTTAACTTTCTTTCTTTTTCTTTCTTTCTTGTCTTCCTCCTTTCTTAACTTTCTTTCTTTCTTGTCTTCCTCCTTTCTTAACATTCTTTCTTTCTTGCTTTCTTTCTTGTCTTCCTCCTTTCTTAACTTTCTTTCTTTCTTTCTTGTCTCACTTTTTTCTTTTAACACCCTTCTTTTTTATTCATCCTTTTCTTTTTCTATTTATCTCTTTTCTTGTTTCTCTCTTTTATTACTCCTTCCTTTTTTATCCGTGTCCCTCAGTTTTTTAGATATTTATTATTTTAGCATTTGTTCTGTTTCTTTTTTCAGCCTATTTATTTATCTTTCTTTCTTTCTTTTTTTCTTTCTTTCTGTCTTGCTCCTTTCTTTACTTTCATTCTCTTTTAACACTTTTTTCCCTTTATTTCTATTTTTCTCACCCTCTTTTATCACTCTTCTTTCTTTTTTCAGCCTCTTTCTTTCTTTCTTTCTTTCTTTCTTTCTTTCTTTCTTTCTTTCTTGTGTTCCGCTTTTCCTTACTTTCTTCTTCATTCTTTTTAACACCCTTCTTTTTAGTTTATCCTTTTCTTTGTCTATTTATCTCTTTTCTTTTTTCCGCCTTTCATGTTTTAATCAGTCTCCCTTTGTTTTTTAGATATTTATTTATATTTCCATTTCTTTCTCTCACTCTTTCTTTTATCACTTTCGTCCTTTTCAGATTTTTTTATTGGCCTTTTTTCTTTTCTGTCAGTCTCTTTCTTTCTCTCTTTCTCTCAGTAGGTGTAGGTGAAGATAGCGAGTTTGACTTGGGAGAGTTTGTCTGTTGTTGTTGTTGACTCGTTCATTAATGAGATTTGTTTATTGTTGTGTATTTTGCTTTTAATTGCTTTTCCATTAATTAAATATGCTAATTAATTTGCCACTGCCCTCATAGCCAGCCCAGAGTCTAACGGAAGAGGAAAATGTAAATGAAACGTGACAGAAAAAGGCATTTTTGATTCTGGTGAGGGAGACAGAGGTTTGTTGAACAGCGGCTGAGCGAACGGTCGCCAACAAGAACATTAAAGGACTGTTCACATACATTTCAGCGCCAAACACACACACTACACAGACGGCAGTTTCCTGTTATCTGCATGCACGCAGTCATTTGTGAAAACACTCACATCTAAATGGAAGAAAACCGACTTTAAACACAGTCATTAATTGTCTTTAAATGTTTGACAGTGTCCGCCTGTGATTGACAGGTGGTTGCTGACACCAACATCAGTGCCATAGCCAGTCAGGTGGAGAATCTGTCCAGTAGCTCCACCCCCAGCACCAATCCAGAGGTCAGGCCAGTGGAACCAGAGTGAGTGACATCTCCATGGCAACAAGACTCCCACTTGTTTGACCTTAAACATTCCGTTACGGAATACTCAGTTTATTATATGTGTTAATGATTTTCTGTGTCGTATTGACAGGACGCCCAAGCCAAAGACCATCACTCTGGAGAAGGGCTCAGAGGGGCTGGGCTTCAGCATCGTGGGCGGCTTTGGGAGTCCACATGGAGATCTCCCCATCTATGTCAAAACAGTCTTCAGCAAGGTATTTTCCACACATTTGGACACCTGGCATGAAAATAGACATTCATATCAGAACGTGGCCTAAACAAGATATGTTACTCGTGGACAACACTTCTAATCCAGCTTAGACATAATAAATGACTTATTTCACAAATTATTTCGACATTTATTCGTCATTTATAAGCAATTAAATCAATTACACCCGAGCAACCATCTAGGTTTGTATGGGAAATCACTACTTTTCACTTTCTTTTATGTCACCCATTTTTTCTGGAGGTTTTATTGCTTCTTTCATCAGTCTTTTTCTTTTTTTAATTGCTCTTTTTCATTTTAATTGTTTTTTCTTTTTTTCAAGAATTGTTTTAAATTTGCTGAATAGAATGCCTGAAAATGTTTTTAGTGCAATTTTGTATGTGTAAACATGTGAGTATATTTATTTTATAATGTTTATTTGAAGCAATAAATATAATATAATGTGTTGAATATTGTAATTTATAATATTAATATTGTTTAAATGGTTATTGAATGGATAGATAGGCAGACAGACTGATAGATGTTCTTAAACTGAAGTAAAAATGTCATAATTAAATATACATGATAAAAACTGAAAATTATATTAGCACAAAATTACTTTGAAGTTGTAAAACAAAATAAATGTGTGTGTATAGAGTCTAGATATTTATATATATATATATATATATATATATATATATATATATAAATATCTAGACTCTAAATTCAAAGTAATAAATAATATAACAATAAAATAACACACTTTAATTGCTTTTTTTGTAACAGACTCAAATCATTCAGCATACTTGCATATTTTTTGCTTAAATATGTCCACTACTCGGATATAACATCTAAGGTGGAACAGGTGTTAAACACACAAGAAATGTATATTCCTGCAGCACATTGCTTCATGCAGACTGTACGCCTCTGCTCATGCTCTGGCCACCAGGTGGCAGCATAGAGCTCCGTTTCACAAGACCATAAGCCGTATTAAGACTCCTGTCAAACACTTCATATTCACCTAGAAACAGTGTGTTGTGTTTACGTGAAACCATTCTATTAATGACTCTCTCAACCCCACTGGCGGACTGTGACTGTCTTATACTGACATATTGTTCGAGGAAAACTTATTTGAAAATACTGCATAATAAATCATATATTTTAGGGTTAACTACCATACAACAATCTGCATTAAGGAGATTTAATACTGGTCAGTTGGAGACCTTTAATACTGTAATTGACTAAATAATCCTGTCCTCCTCTCTCCTACAGGGGGCAGCGGCGGTGGACGGGCGACTGAAGCGTGGCGACCAGCTGCTGTCGGTCAACGGAGAGAGTCTGGAGGGCGTCACACACGAGCAGGCCGTGGCCATACTGAAGAAGCAGCGGGGAAGCGTCACGCTGTCCGTCCTCTCCTAACAAACACACAAAGGACTACATCCACAGAAAAACACACACACACATACCATACACGTGTCTTAAGAGACTCTGCATCAGCAGCAGCCGTCGTTCGGCCTCCTTACTTCCTGATTTGCACTCGATCGTTTAAACTCTGCCCTGTTACTGTATTGGAATCAATGAGAAATACTCATAAAGGGAAATTATCGCATCGTCTTTGTTTAAGTCATGTAGCCTCTCCACTGGTGAGCGGGTGAGTTATGGGGCAATATTAGAGAAGGTTATTTTGATGAAATGAGTGCTGGGAACTCAAGACCAGGAGGAAACATTAAAGGAGCAGACACACTAACACAACACAATTATCCTTTCAGTCCACGTACAATAACTTCTAATGTAGTCCTTCTGATAGTTTTTTATTAAAACACACAACCTACTGACAAACCCGCCCTGTTGTAGTGTGCAGATGAATACATGGACGAGCGTTAATAATAAGGGATGACAGATGTGCCTTGGAGCGGGCAGATCAGATTGTACTGGGATGTTTTGTATAGCTAGTATTAGATATATTAGGATCATTTCAATCAGGTTCTTTACGTTGCAGGGTAGGCTTTGTGAACATTTCAAGAAATAGTTCCCAAAAGGTAGGGGGGAGAAAAACTTTAAACCTGGTACTCGGAACTAAAAAATGAGATATTTTGTTGAACGCTCATGCTGCTCTTTTCCGTACAATGAAAATGGATGGGAACTGGAGTTAATAAGCATAAACATGTTAAAATAGTAAGTTGATTTTCACCAAAAAAGTAACGTTTCAGGCAATTTTTCACACTAAGGTATTAATGTTAGTCTTTTTTCATGTAAAATGTTACGTGTAACAAAAAATTATGTTTTCCTGAAAACGCTGCTCTTTTTTTTTTAGAAATATTTTGACAATATTTTAAAGCATTTTTCCTTAAAACTTATTTATATAATTTTGCAAGCCAAATTTTCACTTCAGAAATTAAATTATCCTACAATTGTTTACACATTAAACTATTATTTTGCTTAAAAATAGCACACGATGTGTTTTTTTGCCCGGTTCCCCTTCTACTTTTAATTGTACGGGAATATCTCCTTTTAAGTTCCAGAGCAGAAAAGAAGTCACAGGAGTTTGGAACGACAAAAATGAGGACAATTTACATTTTTGGGAGAACTATTGCACTCTATCATTGTACTATGGTGTGTTGAGATTCACAAAAAATGCGTAATATAGTTTTGCTTTTTTTATATTTTTGTAATTCCATTTGTAACTCTACTGCACACGTCTGTCATTTCAGTGTAAATATGTAATTTATTTTCTTTTTTAGGGCTTTTATGCATTGCTTTTGTCTTCATGAAGATGTCTCGCACATCCTAGTTTGACACCGCGTGTGTCACAATATGAGGATATCCTGTGTCAGTCTCTCTCCTAGAGGAAGTGTAGCAGGCTCTTCAGAGACTATCAGGGCTCTCCAGGTTTTAGACAGTCACATCCAGACCGTCTCTTCCACTAGGATTTCGTAAGCACACCATCATTCGATGCCTCTTGAATTTTCATGCCATGTGGACAGTATGTTCTGAACTGTTCAGCGCTACGTCCCTTTAAAAAGATTGCCTGTATCTGCTATGCCTGTCTTCCCCTTTCTCCTTAAAGAAATGCAAGTCTGCTAACCTTCTGCTAGATCTTTCCATTTGGGCTGTGAACCACAAAAAACGGCTTCCACTCAGACGACTCGAGTAGTTACATCTTTATATCTGCCATTTTTCTGTCAGTGTAATGTTTTTAAAGTCCAAAGAAACCATTTAGCTCTATTCATACATTAGATACAGATCTAAGCCTGCAACAAAGCTGATTTATTAACATTTGCTAAACAAACAAGTGGTCATTATGGTCTGTGACTTTATTTTGGACAAGTAGAAGTGTCAGACAATAAAGTTATTTTCATTTTAAGCATCTTTTGACTTTTAAATTCTTAATGGATTCGTTTTATGCATTATTTTAACGTTTCAATGCACATGAAACACACACGCATGCACTACCATTTAAAAGTTAGTAATGGTAAGAAATTAACAACTGTTCAGCATGCATTAACTTAATCAAACATGTAAGAGATTTATATTGTTAGAAAAAAAGACGTAGTTAAAGTAAATGGTTTTCTTTATGATTTATAAATGTTTAAAACTAATGGAGAAAACTTAGGACACAGGAAAAAAAATACATTTAAAATGCATATTTAAATAGAAAAGTTATTTTTAATTTTAATATTTCACAATGTTACTGTGTATTTGATTAAAAAATAAATACATAAAAGGGCAGCCTACAAAAACATTAAAAGTCCTACCAAACCAAGACTGTTAAATGGTAGCATATATGATTTTATTAATATTTTTATTGATTTTTAGATATGTATATTATTTAAAGAGGTTTGCACAACGATATTTGATATTAAATGAAATGATTAAATGCTACAACAACAAAAGCCCCTTGAAATGAATTACAATTAATGTATAATCTAAAAAAAAAAAAAAAAAAAAATCACTGATAACCTTTGGTACAAAAGAAGCTGTGTCAGCTATTAAAATTATAACTTATTACAACAACAAATAAGGTTAACATGGCGTGCTGACTCGGCCGATTGTGGATGTATCCTTGAGATTACATCGCGGTCACTTTTTCATCAGTTTGGTGAACCATTGCGTTCTCGTATGCTTTAGAGTCGTCGCTGATCCTTAAAAAAAAAACAGTAGTCAGAGATCAATAGGCATGCATTTAAAAGGGATTAACCCTATTCATTTTTAATGATATTGATATTTATTTTAACCATTAAATCCTTGGCAATGAGAATAACTTCAGGAATAACTTCATGCTTAGCATTAACTATCAGTTGAGGCGTTTCTGCATGATTTCAGGCCATATAAACATTTCTCATGAGCAGTATCATTAATGACAGCGTAGCCTATCTTTTTATAGGCTTGAATCACGCTGAGCTTTATAACGGCTGTATTATTGAGGTTATTACCTGATGGCGTCAAGACTGGTTTCATAGGTTGATCCATTGGTCATGGCGTATTCAGTGGGGACTGGTTCGGCTTTGCTTAAGTCAACACAGACGGATTAAAACGTTTACACAGACCAGATTAAGGAAACTTGTTGCTAAATAAAACGTGGATTTGCTTGCATTAAAGATAGCCTAGGTAAACATGTTTATAATACCCATCACTCAGACATGTAGGCCTATTATTGATTAGAAAATTAACTCTATTAATAAAGAGAACGTTTTGGCAATTTCGGAAGGCCTACTTACTTTTCTTAATCCAAACAACATCAACAAAAAAAGACATGGGAGGAGCGTTTTGGTTTTGGACCCCACAGACTTTGAGTGAATTATTATTTTGTGTTGCAGAAGAAAGTCATACAGGTTTGAATGTTCACAATATTTCATTTTTAGCTTAACTTTGTCCCTTTAACAAACCGTTTTTGGTAAGGGCGTTGAAATCGAAGCCGATATTTACCTTGGAGTCTCGCACCAGGCTTTGTTTACAAGGAAGGTGACGAAGATCAGAAAGAGGAAGACACCGACGGCGATGATTCCCGTGAGCCAGTTTGGCAGAGCTGCTGTCTCTACATGTGCCACAACACAAAAACTGTGCGTCAAAATACTTTTGCATTAAAAGTTACAGTGATAAGCTGCGGTTTTCCAAACTTCTAGGTTTCCCTCCAAAAACCAAACATCTGGCTTTACCTGCTTGAGCCGCAGCTAGTCCCAGAGTGAGCAGAAGCCAGTAAAGCACATGGATTGATTTCCCCATGTTCACCCTCTTCACGGAAAAGTGCACGACTGCTCACGCGAAGACCTATTATGCTTTCTCTAACCAGGAAAGAAAAGACAACACCCAGCGGTCTGCATAGATCGAGTCAATCATTTACCCACCGCGTGGTATTTAGCTATCGCAAACGTGACGTGTGCGTGGGACTTACCTGATGACATCTGATTCAACTGTTATGCCAGTGATATCTGATAGCAGCTATAAATATTCATTGCTATCATAAATACTTGTTTTGTTCGTTAGACGACGGATTAATCCAGTGGAGAAAGCGCTGTCTCCGCACAGGTTTAAGAAGTGAAGTCTGCATAAGCCGGCGAGATTTGAGCGATAACAGAGTTTGTTTGGTTGGCATTCCGTGGTTTTCAATTAGTGATAGATCAGTGAAGGGCTGTTTGACATATTAAACCCACCTGAGCCACTTTGCCGCCTCGGAAGTTACAGTTTAGCTAGAGTTAAAAAAAAACCCATCTGTAAGCTAATTGACGCAGATTCGTGTTTTGGGTTCAAGTTCAAACATACTCGTCGTTCAATAACTTGGAGTTGTTGTGGGTTAGTCAAGGGAACCTTTAATGGTTCGTGCAAAGAAAAATGAACATTTAGTGAAAACGGTCACTCGGCACATCCGAGATGTAGATGTTTCTTCATTGAAACTCATTGCATAATCAGTTAATGTCTTGTGAAGGGAAAAGCTGAGTGTTGGTTTTCGCATCACTTCATAACTTTCAAATTGAAACAATAATGACTATTCTGATGATTTCTTTCATGCTTTCTGGACCTTGACAGTGTTATTTCAATGGGGCTGTCACAAGCCTCCGGGGTTTCCTCCAAAATATCTTAAATCTGCTCCAAAGACGATGAAAGCTTTTATGGGTTTAAAACGACATGGGGGGGGGACGATACATTTTGGAGTGTAGGAAACCTTTTTAAAGTTGATGAGTGATAAGTTGGTTTGAACTTGAGGGCATCGCTGACCATTCTTGGTCCTCTCTATCTAAACACAACACAAGAGATGAGTGCACAGGAGAGTAAAGAGTGACAGAGCAAATGATTAACAGACCAAAAGAGGCGGAATTGGACGAAGACCATGACCCGCCCCTCTGGACTCAAGGGACACATCAGCGTCTCACAGCCTGGAGGAAATTAGCACCGCTTTATAACTAGAAAAGCGCTCTGCCCACTCATTAACACCTCACGTAAAATACCACCCCGCTCCCCAAGGAGCCACTTCAGCCGATGGTGTAGTAGATAGCCATGAGAGACCCCAGAGGAGACTCTTTCCACCGGCCCGTTTTGCCTCTGAGAACCAGACCTCTGGGAGGTTCACTGGGACGTCCTGGTCCCAGAAGGAGGGGCGACTTAATTGAATACTCCACCCCCGCCCTTGTCTAGTTATCTCAGGATAATAGTGGTCTTTATCAGTCGGCGAGCATGTCTTTTTGTTGTGATGGGGCTCCTTTGAGATCCATCCAGGTCGAAGTTCTGTATCCTCCGGTTTGGGGCCACTGGTGGGAAAAAGGCGGATAGCGACAACGCCGCAGTTAATTAAAAAGGGAAAAAGATGCCGTCAAAAATCCCTGATTGAATCCGTACCCCCAGCCCGCCGCTTCAAGAGCGAGAGCATTGGCATTTGAGATGAATGAAGGGAGTTAATAGAATTAGAGTGATTTGATGGTGTGTTGAATCTCAGGTGGGTGTGTCACATGGCTTTAGTGTTCATGGGAAGCGGATACTATTGAAGATCTGACTAATCTTTAGTGGATGAATAAAACTCTAATTGAGCAGCAAAGGAGTTAATGTTCAGTCCACAGCTGGATTGTTTAGAGTGTGCTTTACTTAAAATCCGACATGGTTCGTTTTTTATCGTTTTGATTCAGAGCTATAATGTAGTTTATTTAACACTTAATAGAATGACACTTTTTCCATGATTTACTCCCTATGTCATTATAAACCTCCACAAAAAAGGAGTTATTTTTCTAGATTTGTATTGGCTGCTTTTGTACAGTATACAGTAGTCAACATTCAAAGTGGATCAAAAGCTTTCATCAAAGTTGTCCTAAGACAAGAATAGGTATTGTTTTTTATTTTAGGACAACTTTGATGAAAGCTTTTGATCCACTTTGAATGTTGACTACTGTATATAAACTCTGAGCTCCAAAAATGACAAAAATCACCGCAAATAAATAAAGTTTAGTATTTTTATCATTAGTTATGTATATGTATATATATATATATATATATATATATATATAAATTATTATATAATATAAATATTATGGTGATTTTCTTGGTGAGAAATCACTTAAAATACAATTCATGTTTAAAATATTATATTGTAGTATAATATGCATTTTAATAGTTATTTATTTATTGATTTTTATCAGTGTTTATTTCATTTTTATTTTTTATTAGTTTATTGTACATTTCTGGTAATGTTTTGTCAATAAACATTAAATAATTAAATAACATTAAATAAAAATGAATTACACAAATCAAACATGTAAAAATTATATACATTTTTCAAATATAATATAATATTAAATAAGGTAATTTTACTTATCTAATAATATCTAATATAAAAAAATTAATATTATGTAAGTATTTATTTATTCATTTATCTATTATCAAATATCGCTATTAAATAAATACATTTTATTTATGGTGATTGTATTTTTTCAAGTTCAATGTCAATGCAAATATTTCTGTTATTTATTTATATATTTTACCAAAAATATTATCATATTAATATTATATCATATTATATATATTATAATATAATATAATATTATAATATAATATTATAATATTATATTATATCATATTAATTAATATAATATTATTTTGTATAATAATAATATAGTTGGTCATTTATTAAATATCACCACGAATAAATCTATCTACACATTTTGTTGATTGATTTTTAGAGCGCAGTGTATCCATATTTTCGATTTCATTTAAAACCAAAAAATGTAATTAACTAAAAATTCATCATAGCCTTTAAATCTTGTTTGCATACGTTCAAGTATGGTGCCTCAAGATGGCTTGCACCAGTTTTGACATCAATTTCCTCAAATGTACAGTTTTTTTTTTTTTTTTTTTATCTTATGATCGATCATCACTGCCATCAAACCAGGTGGGAAAAAAAAACATTTGGGAATAACGTGAGTAAATTACAACCATAAAAAAAATGAGGTGGTCTATCAATGTAAAATACTGTAATAGTTGTGTATCAGTCCTCATACAGACTGTGTATTTGTGATTTTACACTATCTCCTCTTGAAATAAAACGAGTTACTGTGCAGATATTTGACAGGTAGCTTTATTCCTTTAGCTTGAAATGCTACTCATGTCCTCCAGCTGACAGCACGGAGAACGTTTGAGAAGGTCGTTCATGTATATGGGTGTGGATCAGTGATTGGTCTGGGAACTGCCCTTGGATCAGTTTTTCACAGTCCCTGTAGGGCCCCTTGGGGCCGGTAGACCAACCAATGACTCTTTCATTGGTTTTGATTCTTATCAGCCCTTCAGAATCATATTCCCAGGGTTCAGACACCCATGTACGCCCTGCTATGACCCTGACCGTCCTCACACCCTCAAAATCTTAAAATAAGATATTTTCCTGCAGTATATGGCCGAATCTAAATCTTGTTAAAGGTGTTTCTTGTTATCCCCTCCCGCTGTATTCATTTTTCATGTCAGGGATTGAACATTTTGTTCCTTACATAAAAATACATTGTGTGTGTGTTTAGTCCCGACTAGCATGAGCGATTTGACAGTATTTTCATATATCTCAGTCCCTTCAGTGCACATTTTTTTCTATTTAATACCTGTGTTTTTTGACACGTTGTAAAACGCTCCGCTGGATAATATATATTTTTTCTTTCTTTCTCTACCTTTACAGTTGTCATGGCAACAGAAAAGACTATTATAATTCAGACATTTGACAATATGAGCGTACGGTCCGCGCTCACAACATATTTTTTGAGAAGAACAGCACACACGTTCAGGTTTGTGTTTTTTATTTTTGTGGGGGGGGGGGGTTTATATAAAATTTGTGTGATATAACATTGCATATATTCATAGATAGATTTTCACCTTACAACAAAGGTCTTTCTACTAAATATCACATTAAAATAACCATTTTTTGTTTGTTTTGCTCGTTTTAATACCCAATAAAAGACTTAAAGGTACCAAGACTGGTTACTCAATCCTCTGCTAAAAAGCAGATCAAGTTCATACAAGTCAAATAAAGTGACAGAACGTTACTCCGTGTATGCGTCGGGTTGGAGGGGTCTTTGAGCCAAAGAAACAAAGGCAATGAATGAATGACGGCGAAATGTAAATGCGAATTAATGGTGTACCATGATCACAATGCAAAACAGTCTAAAGGAACATCGTTACAGACACACGACATTATCCCGGTCTATGTACACGTTCTTGTACCTCCTCCACCATCTTTCTTGTATGCGTGTGGGATTCGAAACATAATAGCATAAAAACCATTTACAAAATGGCGTTTTTTCCAAATAGCATTGTGTCGCTATTGCCATTGACGTTAGTAATACTTCACTCATTACCATTCCCAGTATGTACACATTTTTCGTTGCACAAAGTCAAAGCCAGGGCATCCGTAATCAAGAGCAATGTCGGTTTTTATCATCTACTCACCCTCGTGTCACTTCAAACCTCGTGATAAACAGTAGTAGCTATCCGTACAATGGCCGTCAATGGAGTCCAAAATCAAAACATTTGGACCCCGTTGACTTTCGTTGGACGGTTCTACTAGGTTCCACAGAGAATGTCATTTGGAGTAACACGAGGGTGAGCAAATGATGCTAAAATACATTTTCTGGGGGGGGGGGGGCTATTCCATTTCTTGCTTCAAATGCTCTTTTTTTTTCGTTGTACAAGTCCAGCTGTTTCCAGTGAGCTCCTTCACAGCGGTGTACCTGATGAGATGTGGGTACCATTCAGTCCATTTACTTTCGTTTCCAGGTGGCGATCGGCAATTCCCGCCTAAGTGTGGACTTCTGCCTGACGTTTTCCACCCGTACCAGCGTTTCACCGCGGAGGGCACCTTGGCGTCGAAGCGCGAAGAGAAGAGCTTAACAGAAAGTCATACGTAAGAATATGCTTGCACACGACATGAACATATGCTAGTTGAGGTCCATGAAGCACTGCGCCCCAATCTCAGTCCGTCAACACCGAATCAGTCATCGCTGGGCGTTCCCGTCGAGCGGGTGGCTGGAGTGATGCAGTCCCCTCGCCGAAGACCTGGACTCCACCGACGAGTCCTGGTCTTCGGTAAAGCTCTCCGGGCTGGCGTCTCCATCCAGCAAGCTCCCGCAGCTGGAGTTCGGGCTTAGCATCTCCTGAAGGAGGTCGTCCTGCACCAGGGTGGCGTCTCGGGTGGCGCGGGCGGGGGCTTCGCCGCCCACCATGTCGTCCTGGTCATTGAGGAGCTTGGCCAGGAAGTTGATGTACTTCATGGCCAGGCGGAGGATCTCGTTCTTGCTGAGCTTCTTGTCCGGAGGGTGCGTTGGGATGAGCTTGCGCAGCTCGGCGAAGGCACCGTTCACGTTCTGCTGCCGCCAGCGCTCACGGCTGTTGGTGAAAATCCGTCGCACGATTTTGGGCTGCGAACCTGCGGAGCAAAGGTAGTGCAGTCAGGTTTGGGGTTGTTCGCAACAAATCTGCGACGTGGTTGAGTGCTTTAACAGTGGTTTCCTTGTGAACACACCTAAGGTGTTCGCTCACTTCTCACTGATAGATTAGCTCTTTATCTCGCCCTATTTAGCCGAGAATTAATTAACCTTTCTATTATCTATGGCATTTTACATTCAATTATTCAGAGCCATTTCTCATCCCAGACAGCTCTGTTGGAACAGGGCTATCAATGCTTCACTTTGCCTGATGCACCAGTGACTTCATATAATTACACTTAGTTAAATGGATTCCCAACCTCTTGAGTTAAGGAATAATTTAAAGCGTTTCTTAAAACGGCGGCGAGGCTAGCGTTACCTTTGATGCTCTTCTATATCGTATAAGAACACATGGTGTCGCGCATTCGATATTTTCATCTCATCAGAATCCTGCTTTTCTGTCTCAGCACTCACAGCCAAACACATTGACTCATATTTGCATTTTTATAGGCAACTCGCGGCTATCTCTCCAGTGCATACACTGAATTTTTTTCTTCCAGTTGGCAACTGGAACCAGTTTTTTTTTTTCTCCTCTCTCACACATCCCTGATTACTGACTTAAATCTTCTTTGTTTCACAAGATTATTTTGTTATCAGTTTATTTTAAGAAATGCATTTCTGTGCAATGCAGTATGTCTTTTTTAGGGATGCAAAGATATTGATGTCATGGAAATTGTCGCTTTATTTCTTTGCAAGTGCAACTAATGTGATGTTTCTAGCCCCCCCAAAAAAATCATGCAATTTTAAATGATTAATAAAAAATTAAATGATTAATTATAAAAGTAATTGTGCTGAAAATAAGCATATTAAAAGATCATTTATCTTATTTTTTTGCATTCTTGCATATTATACAAAATATTTCATTTGACTAAATTTGGCTTGTTTGGCACATGATGTTGTTTTAAATGGAGAGAATGAGACAGATGATGGATGGCAAATCATGAGCAGAAAGACAAATGCACAGCCAAAGAGTGGCTTACCATAGCTACTTAGAAAGATTTAAAATGCTCCTACCATCGCTGATTTCAACCTCATAAGGCGCAGGTCTGCGTTTCACTCGATTGCTGGGATACATCCCATACTGTTCCGCTTCTCCAGCAAACCCACTGAGGAGAAACACACAGCACGTAAGCGACTGGAAATAAGAAAAATTACGTTTTCATAAAATGTTTCTGCTTATCTGCTACAAATGTCACTGAACGAAACAGAAAATAGAATAGAACAGAATAGAGATAGCTTAGAAAAAAAGTGTATGTAAAAATGTACATGATTACATGATTTTGACATATTGCACGATAAAATGTCTTAAAGCACTTAAATGCATAAATAGAAAAGCATAGGCTTTTAAAATGTGTGTATAAAATACATTTCAATGCATTATATCTATATTTTACATATTCCAAGATACAAAGTCTTAAAAACTTAAATAAAGGTGATGGAATGCAATAGACAAAGCTTTTAAGGAATGCAAATAAAAATACATTTGAATGCATTGTATTACTTTTTCCAAGATAAAAATGTCTTTAAAAATAGAAATCATTGAAATAAAAAAGAAACATAAAGTAGAATAGAAACGAATTTGGTAAAGTGTATTAAAATAATTTTTAATGCATGACTTTGTCTATAACATATTACATTGCTGATGGAGAACGAATAGCTTACATATTTGAAATAGCCTATATATAGAATAGAATAGAATAGAAGTTGTACATAAAACATTGCAATGCAATTATATTTAACAGGAAAGAAAACGAAAACTGCTTTTAAAAATCAGATGAATCGTTTACCTATTTATGTATTGTTTATATAATTATTTATTTTAAAACATTAAATCTTTCAGCGTCGTTTAATGTACATTTTAATAGGCTCAATGAATAACGTGGGCTCCGATAGCATTACAGAACCGATCACGTCAGGTAGGCTATCATAAAATAAGTGATATTTAGGCTACAGATTATTTAAGTGCATCACAGAGAAAACATAAAATCGAGAAACTGCGGATTTTGCAGATGCGCAAAAAGTGGAATGCAGATTGCTTTAAGCAATGCTTTTCATAAATGCATCTCAACTTTGCGAAAGCTATCTAAATGTTAAATGAAACACGTCCTCGTCTGCAGAAGTTACCTGTTAATAGTGGAGAGCGGCGGGGTCATGTTGCTGTAGAGCATCGCTCGAGCCGGGAGAGGGAAAGCGGGCGGACTCAACTGCACCATTCGAGTGTCGCTCAGCGGCTCTCTGGGAGGCAGCGGCAGTGGAATCGGTGGTCTGCACAGCTCGGTGGTCTGCACCTTATGGCTGATGTCTGCCTTGAGCTCTCTGCCTTTTATATCCGCGCTCCCTCCTCTCCTGGACAGCTCGATCACCGCCACTTCCTTTTTTAGCTCTGTGGCGTGGTGCGCCGTTTCCTTGGCAACGCCATTGAGGACGCCGCGCTCCTCTGGGGGGTGATGCGCCGTCGTGCCTTCCTGTTTCCCGCATGCGTCTCCCTCCTCGGGCGCGGCGTCGCCCTCCGCGCTCGGGCTGAGCGGAAATTGCTCGGATTTCAGTTTTTCCATCATCCTTGAGTGCAAATCCAAAAAACGGGGTTTTCCCAAAAGCTTATTTATATATAGTGGTATCCAAAGGTAGGCTAATTGTAATTCCCAACAGATCGATCCAGCGGCTGTTTAGCTTCTCTTCGGAGGTCACCTGCGAAAGAACACACCTTTAGGAACATCGATTGAACGGCTGCGTTATTACGCGCGGCGCATCCTTTCCGTGCCGAGCGCGGGCGTGACTGGAAACACTGACAGGGTACAGTAATACAGCAGCTCTGTGACAACACGTGTGATGTGTGTCTCACTGAGGCCTGCTCGGTTTTACGCGTTGGTTCTTGCACGAATATGAAAAGATTGGTGAGCTTACAAATTACAGTGTATGCAAAGGGGTTTCGGTCACATTTCTTTTACGATAGGCCTATGTGCACGCTGGTGTTTTTGTATTTTTATATATATTTTTGATCTCGAGCTGACCTTGGTCTGTCATATCATCGTTCTGCTCGTGGTATCTGGAGATAAGCGTGTCATACCGGTCTCTTCATTGGGAAAAAGCTTATCTTCTACTAACATGTTCTACAGTTATAACAGAACGTAATCTGCGTAATTATTACAGGGCACATTCAATAACACCTGCTTATTAAATCATATTCTTAAATGATCAACGTTATTGTTATTTTAGATTTAATTTTAAAATTACTCGTTACTATAATTAGCTATATAAATATAGGCTAATTTCGTCCATTTCGATATAAATCTATATGAACCTATTTATTTTAGGGGTGATATCAATGTGCTGGCTTAATTTATTCGTATGCGATGTTTTTATGTCTTTTTTTCTTTTTAATCCAGGAATGGAGTTGAAAACGAACATTTTTCGTATTTAACATAGTTGCGTCCATTTTTGTCTGGGTTTAAATATTATAGATATATAAAATTATAGGCTATTTCAATTTTTCTATAGGCTAGGCGAGTTGGCTTTTTTTATATAATGCCATTTCATCGTTGTTTAAAAAACATCTAAGATTAATGCACGTTAATGTTCGTTTAATGTTTCATTCTCAGACAATCCATGTGTCATCCAAGTTTATTTTGTGTATAAATGCACGACTTGATCATTATTAATAGTCTGCATCACACCCAATTTAGATTGGCTTTTATATTTATCGATTTCTGTTTACTCCGTATCTATTTAATAATGTATCTCATATATTGATAATATATGAAAGTGCTTATATTTGCTTTAAAACAAGCTTTATTAAACGACCGAAGCTAGTACTATGACTAATAATTCGATGCGTGAATGTCAACTGACTTGAAAAACGAATACTCCGTTATCATATTTAGTAACAAATAACTCGACCTAAATGTGAATTTTTGTTTTTATAAATGTGAAATATGGATGAGATCCGTCCGTGTTTTGATGGGAGTGTTGTTTACTGTTATTTAAAGTCCTAAACGGAAAAGAGAAAAATAGCAGGCGGGAGGTTTTGTGTGGAAAATCGAATCGAATTTCGTAACTTCGAATTAAACGATCGTGTCTAAAACGCGCGTTAATTATAAAATAAATGACGAATCGATACCTGCATTCTGCAGGCTCAAAGGCCTGTCTGCCCCAAGACCGAATACAACCAAATACAAATTATATAAATCATACTTGACCTCATATTAATCATGTCGATAGAAAGCCTATTTATGACCTGCGTTGGTATCAAAGGAGCGCGAAAACACCAATATTCGCGTCTTACCGTCGTCGGGCGGTGGATGTTAGTGTGTGCATGGAGCCATTTTGTGGAGGGTCATCCATGTCTGAGGTTTTAGATGCACTGAAGTGCTGTGTGGAACTGGAAGTGAGGTCTATATAATTCCACATCACGTCCAGCGCGCGCCTCTCAGTATGGGGAGCGGAACACGGGCGCAATGTGGCCAGGCGAGATAAGAGCGCAGTGGCGGCCACTGCGCGGTCGATAAGCCCCTAAACCCATTATTTATGAAATGATTCATTATTATTTTGCTTTTTATCGAGGGCAAATACGAAGAGAAAAATATAGACTTATATTGTGAATGGATATGCATAAAAAAATAACTCAGCAGATTGAGGAGGGGGGGACGGACGCGTAATATTGTTGAACTGCTTCAGGGCTCAATCAGAAATTAATTATGCGGCCGAAAGTAACATATTTTCAGTGATATCGGCTGGGGATGTACGCTTGAAAAGTACCATTAGAGGCTGTTTGTTTTACACATTTCAGCGTTTTCGGGCGTTCAGATTAAACTGGAAATCGTGTAGCTACATAACCCACCCTCGCAGAGTGAAACGTGTTAGACAGGTTATAAAGGTATAGACAGCCACACACTGAAAAAGCGAATTATGTTTCATTTCTGACCAATCCGAGAATGCACACAAATAATCAAGATAGCCCATGTTAATTATTATTTTAGAAAACGTTGAATTAAATTATTAAAAAATATATATTTTACCTGTAATTATTGTATGTAATAATCAAGGATGCACTATGTGTGTGTGTGCATTAGGATTTTTTTTTTTAATCTAGCAGATTTGAAAAATGTTACAAGCTCAGCAAGTGTTTGATATTTAGGCTCTTTACAATTCTAAAATAATCAATCCTTTGTTTTTACTTCTCTATAATGCTTTGATGCATTGTTGCACTAAAATGTGTCAAATATTTAAAATACTAAATTACTGAAATACATTAAGCCTATATAATATAAAATTTGATTCATTAAATACATTTTATTTTCGTTTATATGGTGTTATTTTATCCAGCCTAGAAAATACAATGTAGAATAATGGCTTAAGCAAACAAACAAAAATAAATGGGAGAAAGCCATCATGTCAATATTAGAGCATCTTAGTATATAATGAAAAAATTGATTGTGATAAAAGAATAATAGACAGTAAAAAAAACGTCATTTATCTGCTATATTTGTGTTCCAATATTAAGAAGCCTTTTCAAAAAGAAATATAATCACATCATAATTTGGTCACTCAAATGTTTTTACGTGCAAATGTTTACGTGTAGCCAACTGAAGATGTCTCGATGATGAGGGCGATATGAAGGCCATTAGTTCGTCATCATCGTTGTCGACACGTTTACTCCAATATTAACAGAGATAACCCTAAGTGTCAACATTGGAGAGGGGTGTCAGGTAGGCTGTAGAGGAGAAGGCAGGCAGTTGACGATTTATCTTCATGAATGAATGTATGAAATACATGCAGAATAATATGTGGGAAATCAGCTCCATCATCTGAGAGCCTTTGATCTGGGGCCTTTGTTAGTTCATTGCCACGGATTTTGAGTGATTTGGGAAGGATGCCCTGCGAGACTCGCCAGAATTTGGTGTAAACCTCAAAGGAGCACCTTGCGGAGCGCGATAAGACGGTATCAGTGAGCCAACGACCCCGGGTTCATCTATCAGACAGGGATGAGAGCCACTGGCTGTACTAGTGCTGTTTGGCAGACACTGCCACCATGACAGCTTCCTCCCATGACAAGCTTTTCCCAATCCAATATAAATCTGCTCTAAATTTACTCGCGTTATTTCCAGGTGTTAATAATAAACAGAACATTATATCTACGCTTTCAAGACGCAGACATTTCTCTCCTTCTCGCGGGGGACTCAAATCGATCCTTCGCACTTCTTTTGCAGCTCTTCAAACTTTTAAATGACTAAATGTCTTCGTTTTTACCCCATACACAGGAAAAGAGTTGTTGTTTACGGTCACGATGGCCTCCTCACGATGCTCAAGGACGAGATAGTCTCTGAACACACCGGTGTCACGACCAGCTTCCTGCAAACCTCCAGAGCGTTTGACTTATTTTGGCAACACTGCACGAATCACCTCGTTCTGTTATTATTAAGTCACTGTATAAGCCTATGACTTCGTTTGAGGTGGGTATACAAGGCAACAGGGTATATTACAATAGCTTACCACTGCATTACAGTGTACCAGTAATACTGCAGTAGTATGCTGTAGCATTAACAGTGTTGTAAATACTATATGGTAGCTAGCTATAATATTTATTATAATGTTATATTTATTTATATTTACGTTTTACTTTAGTATTACAACAGTAGTTTTTAATATAAATTACTAAAGTAAATTTTCATGTGAAAAGTTTAAAAGCATAGGCTGCAATAGCATTTGCTGTATATTGATGAGATTTAACAGAGCATTAGACTAAATAAAATTAATAGGCGTAAAATACTGGATACAAAACGTGATATTTGTTTGATGTAGTCATTCTTTCGCTTTTATAAAATGCCGCGACGATTCCAAATTAAATATAAAAAAATAATAATAATTTGAGAAAAGTAATAGTTCAGTTGGCTACGTGAATTGGATAAATTCAGTAGGCTTAGCGCTCAAGTGAATGAAGTGTTTTTGGTTCACTGAAAAGAAAGAGATTCAAAAGAGTCACTCGTTTGGGAATCGAACTGTTTTTTTTCCCTGCATGTCTTTGATTGGTTGTTCATTCTGGCTTTGATTCACTATAAGATTCGGCTCATAAGAATCACTCGTTTGGGAATCAAACTGTTTTTTTACTGCATGTTTTTGATTGGTTGTTCATTCTGGCGTTGATTCACTACAAGATCCGGTTCATAAGAATCACTCGTTTGGGAATCGAACTGTTTTTTCCCTGCATGTCTTTAATTGGTTGTTCATTCTGTTGTTGATTCACTATAAGATCCGGTTCATAAGAATCACTCGTTTAGGAATTGAACTGTTTTTTCCCTGCATGTCTTCGATTCGTTGTTCATTCTGGCGTTGATTCACTATAAGATCCGCCTCATAAGAATCACTCGTTTAGGAATCGAACTGTTTTTTCCCTGCATGTCTTCGATTCGTTGTTCATTCTGGCGTCGATTCACTATAAGATCCGGCTCATAAGAATCACTCGTTTAGGAATCGAACTGTTTTTTTTCCCTGCATATTTTTGATTGGTTTTTCATTCTGGCGTTGATTCACTATAAGATCCGGCTCATAAGAATCACTCGTTTAGGAATCGAACTGTTTTTTCACTGCATGTTTTTGATTGGTTGTTCATTCTGGCGTTGATTCACTATAAGATCCGGCTCATAAGGATCACTCGTTTAGGAATCGGGCTACCACTAGTCGCGCTGCAGGCCTAGAAAAGAACCTGCTCATATGAGTCATTATTAGGAATTGTTATTAAGAGTGGTTTTATTAAGTATAAAGAACCTGCTCAGGGTAGTTCAGGATTTTTTTTTACCAAACTGGGGACAAACTGAGAGCTTGAGGAGTGATAAAAAACTAGAGGAACATTTATAATGGTGATTACGCCCTCTAATGGCAGTATCGTTCATTTTCAAGAAAGTGTTCCTGCGCAAATTTACTCAATGCAGCATCGCCCTCTTATGGTTAGACACTGCATGACATATTACATTCATCATTTACTGTGATGCTAGCCGTTGAAATAATGAGGTACCTAAATTATGCTCATGCTACAGGATATGCTTTTGAAATATAAAACATTTATAATTATCCCACTTTTTTTTTAAAGTGAATAAAACTGAGAAGAAGGTTAAGGAAGTAAGTTCTCTCACAGTAATGTGTATTTTCTGCATTTTCTGCTTTTTGTGAAGTAGTTTATTTATAAGAGTATAGCTTATATTCCTAATATAGCTTTATTATTATATAGCACTAATGTCTTAACAGTGCTGACATCTCATGAGGCTTTGTGTGCAAGACCTAATGACATAACATTAGAATACCACATAGAAATGAAAACAAAGGTTTTAGCTCATTATGTACAATATATATATATATATATATATATATATATATAGCCTGTATATACACTACCGTTCAAAAGTTTGTGGTCAGTAAGATATTTTATGGTTTTTAAAGATGTTTCTTCTGCTCATCAAGGCTGCATTTATTAAATTAAAAATCCAGAAAAAAACTGTAATATTGTGAAATATTATTTCAATTTAAAATAACTTTTTTCTGTGTAAATATAATTTAAAATGTAATTTATTCCTGTGATACAAAGCGTCATTACTCCAGTCTTCAGTGTCACAAGATCCTTTCAGAAATCATTCTAATATGCTGATGTTTTATTATCAGTGTTGGAAACAGTTGAGCTGCTTAATCTGTTTTTTTTTTTAGGATTCTTAGATCATTAAAATATTAAAAAGAGAAGCATTGATTTAAAATGGATAATAATGTTCAGATCTACTGTTACAGTAATTTACTGTAGTTTCACTACTGTTCAAAAGTTTGGGATCAGTACATTTTTATTCTTTCTTCTTTGAAAGAAATGAATACTTTTATTAACAAAGGATCTATTAAATGAACAAAAAAGTCACAGCATAGATTTACATTTTACAAATGTTTTAGAATTTGTAAAAAAAAATAAAAAAAAATTGTTTTTTACTTCTTATTCATCAAAGAATCCTGAGGAGAGAAAAAAAACTCAGGTTCCAAAAAATATATTTGTCTGCACAACTGTTTCCAACATTGACAATTCTAGTAATAAATCAGCATATTAGAATGATTTCTGAAAGAATCGTGTGACACTGAAGACTGGAGTAATGATGCTTTGTATCACAGGAATAAATTACATTTAAAAATATATTCACACAGAAAAGAGTTATTTTAAACTGAAATTATATTTCATAATATTTTTTATATTTTTAAATCTAACAAATACAGCCTTGATGAGCAGAAGAAACATCTTTAAAAAACATTAAATATCTTACTCACCCCACATTTTTGGTACATACACATATAAAAAAATTTGTGTTATCTTTTAAATTTTATTAATCAAAAGCTATATTGTTAAATGGTTAAATATTTTTCTCTTTTTTTTTTCTCACCCTCCTGCGTGTGTACAGATCCAGCCATGTTCTCTTCTTCTCTAGTACCTGATTATGTTCTTCTGATCTGTAGAACTGTGTATAGTGTATGGACTCAGAGGCTCCGCCCATCATCTGCATTCTCCTGAGAGTGGCCTGATGGGAAAATTGCTGTCGCTGGAGATTATGAGATCTAAGTGGTTGCCAAGCTGCACCCTTCTTTCTTGTGTTAGTCTGTTAAAGGCTAGTGATGTTGAAAATGAGCATGATTATACAGTCATTTCCATTGTATTGTAATAAAATGCTTTTATTTGAAAGAGCAATATTATAAGGACACATTAAGTTGTTATAAAAATGATATGTTGAACTTGTTTAAAAGACAGTAAAGACTTTGGACTTATTCTCAGGTCAATCATATGAGTGTTTTAATGAGTTAATTGCGCTGTAATGGTCATTTAAGCATTCTTTCCTGGATTAGTTTCTCATTATCAGATCCTTCACTGATACTAATACTCTTTTTAATAATCCACAAAGATACCAGGGTAGGCAGGGTAAACACACATACTGTAATAACCCTGAGACCAGAAGAACACAAACTGATCTAAGCACGACGCTAATTAAACATGACACACCTGAGCCACATCACACTGAACAGACACAGAAAGGTTACACGAGGCACACGGGGAACAAAACAAACAGTTCAGGGTGTGATAAACATCAATAATAAAGCAATAAATCAATAATTCTGATGTTCCATCTGCAGTGCATTGAAGCAGAGGACTCTTTTAACAGCTTACAGGAAAGTTAAGCTTATTTGAGAAATACAATATAGATTTTATACATAGTTTTAAAGTTTTGTTGCTAATTTTAACTTTTTTTTTTCCAAATCTTTAAGTGTCAGCTTAATTGAGGAATCAATAGTCAAGTTTTACTGAAATCTTTATAAACACACAAGCTGTATAATGTTATACTTTGCTTGAAGCTTGTTTCTTCAAGTTTTATAAGTCAACTCTCAGCCTCTGTTTGCCTGTGAATAATAGATATACATTTATTGGTTTAATGGTAATAAAAGTAAATGCAGTGAAGCAGGATAGCTGAGTAATCATTGAAGCTGGTGTCCAGCACATTCACAGAAAACACACATGGATAAATACGGTTAAGAGGAGATTTATGGTGACTATTCAACCCATATTCCTGTCGTGACAGAGGGGGAAAATGTTTATGTATATTTTGAATATTTTCTTTAATGGATGTGAAAGAGACAGAAAGTGTGTCGAGGGAAAGGTTGTGAAAGCTTGTGGGAGATTGTCTCTGAAAGCAGAAGTGAAATGAAGGATCTATAAATAGACTGTAAAAGAGCCTGGTGTGTCTGTATGTGTGTGTATATACAGTATACAGGCCATTAATAAATCCTTTGATCTTGTTTTTAGGCTTGAATATTTAAAACACACACACTTTTTTTCTCGATATTTGACAGTGACTGTGTTTACATGTACATCAATAATGCACCGTACTTACCTCCAACAATCGGTCTAAAGACTTAATCACAGTTAGCAAGACGTTTGACAAGATCCATGACGTGCACACCGATTCACTCCAGTTTGCATGCAATTTTTAATGAATTTAATCGATTATTCACAAAGAATCCTGTATTTGTTTGTTTGTTTGTTTTACTGTCATTACTGATTAGTCCAGAGCACAAATGATGACCTCACACACATCACGTGTGTTACTGGCCACTGTCCACCTGCATCAAAGGAAAAAGAACCTAACTATTGATGTAATAGTTATTTGCTGTCATGATGAACATTGTAATGTCACTTCGGCCAAATACAGGAAATACTACATCATGTAAGTTGACAAGCGCTCAAGTGCAAAGACTGTAAGAGACAACCAGGCCCCATCATCACTGTATATTATATTCCTACGTGACGTGTTTATTCCCAGAAGACAACTCAAGATACAGTTGAAGCAGAAACAATGCTTAATGATACAGAGAATAACTCTTAGATTGACTTTAAACATGCTCAGCTTTATTCAGTGTGTAATGCTATGTAGTAAAGGCAGAACAGATCCTCTTAAAGTGTGTTTCTCTGCATATCTCTCACACATATCACTACATTTACCGCCCTGCTCGTGGTGCAGCGGGGTGGAACCGTTACAGTTAACACCAGGAAGCAGAAATGTGAGAGAGACAACTGGAGGATGTGTGTGCTTGTAATAGCATGTGAGGTTCACATTAGATCAGTTCTTACTCTCCCTGGTTTGGATCTGACATGTTTTTCTCTAAACATCTGGGTGACTAAAATCAGTCAGGAATGAGGGCCGTCGTCATCATCTTCATCACTCTCAGTCTGATCTCAGGTCAGTTATATTAAATTATATTCTCCAGATTGTAAATATGAAATAACTCAGAGCAGATGATCTTGTGTTTCTTAGGTCAGGGACTTTGTTTCAGTGTGATTGGGTGCACTGGAGGAAGTGTAATGTTCAACTGTGTGTACAAGACTAATGATCAACATGAAGAGAAGTATTTCTGCAGAGAAGGAGACTGTACGACAGGAATCAGTACAAATCTCCAGAAGAGCTGGGTTAATAAAGGAAGATTCAATCTGTACGACGATGAAAACAACAGATTCTTCTCAGTGTTTATCAGGAACCTAAGCAAAGAGGATGTTGGGAAATATATATGTGGAAACAAACAGAAATGGAGTCAAGATGTTACATTAGTGGTGAACAGTGCGTATGATACTTCATAATAATTACAGTAATTATCATATTTGAATTATAGTATTGTTTAAAGGTGCACTATGGAAAAATCAGTTATTGAAGAACATCGCTCAAAGTGCTTCACTGCATGAATAATTCACAAAAGTAAAATAATGTTTTGAGCTGACTGAAATGTCAGTTGTCACAGAAAAGTTGTCTACAATACACTACATATTTTCCAATATATATCTTGTTTTTCTGTCAGTATGTTGAATGAACAATCTTTACTGTGCATTAACATAAAAACAGCCATAAGCCATGCTCATGTAAATAATATGACCTGTCAATCAGAGATGGCAGCAAAGTTCCCTGTAGTGCACCTTTAAACTAATTATAAAATAATTTTTAAAAGATTTCAGCGCATGTCACAATGCTTTTGTTGTAATTATTTTCCAGAGTCTTCTTCTTGTGGGACGAGTGTTATTCGATCTGCAAATACTGGTCAAAAAATCACTTTCCGCTGTAAATATGATCATGAGTTTGAAACACACACCAAAGTCTTGTACAGAGTGAAAGGAGAGCCTATGCTTGTCCTGAACAGCTCTCAGTCACCACCATCATCTGAGGAGAAGTTCACCCTGATTGACTCTCATAAAGATCACTTTAATGTCACCATCCGAGACATTACTGCAGAAGATGATGGAGGAGTTTATTTATGTGGAGTGGAGAGATATGGATCTTCACAATCAATTACTCACATCACCTTTATAAAAGAGATCGAGTTGAATGTTTCCAGTGAGTTTAGTTTCTATGTAATGAAAATACAATCCCTATAATGTCTCTAAATAGCATGCAAAATCCTCCTGGCTGTAAAAATGCAACACCAAACGTTGTCTTGCAGGTCAGATAGCGTCTGTCCAGGTCGAGGCCTACATCAGTAAATCAGTCTTCATCACGTGTCAATTTCCACAAAAATTCAAAAGTAACAAGAAATTAATCCAGAAAGATCCATCACAGAAGATCTCTGTTGAACAGAATCAATGGGATCGTCATGTTAAAGTGCACTTGTATGATGATATCAGTAAAGGACTTCTGAAGGTTTTTATCAGTGATTTAACTGCAGCTGATGAAGCAACGTACAGATGTTTAGTGAATACTACTAAAGATCATCTGTTCATCGAGTTCAAGCTGAAGATCAATCCAGGTGAAGAGCTTCTGAGAGGAGCAGTGCTTAATTGCTAAATCACAACAAGCCTAAAAAAATAGTCTGCACGAACTTCTTTCTTTGTGGCATGAGAAGGGGGATATGTCAAATGAGGTGCTGATACAGATCCGGCTTATTCCGGCAAAAAATAAGCACTGGAGAGGAGCCTGTTTTTAGCAGTTAAAATGAGAAAAGTTTTGAAATATCAGAATCTTTACAATAATGTTTTATTGTTTTTGTCTATAGTTGATAAGTTGAGTGAATCGAGTAAATCAGCTTCTGTTTTTGGTGAAAGTGTGAACCTCACCTGTAGTTCTCCTGAGAATCACATCTGCAAAGAGAACAAGGAGAAGATCTGTGAGAAGATCAGTTTACCAGAGTTTTCTGACAGTACAGCAGGAGTTTTTACAGCGAGGCTGAGAGACGCTGGAGTTTACTGGTGTGGAGAAGAAACCAGACACAAACATCTGACTTCTGTTTCTCTCACCAATAAACATGAGCTGACTTTATCCAGTACGTACAGAAACCAGAAACATAGATGCATGTATTTTACAGTGTATTAATATCTCTGTCTTCTCTTTGACCTTCAGTGCCTCCAGTGATCCGACGAGAAGGAGACTCAGCCGAGATCAAATGCCCTTATGATCACAGTCATGCAGAAGAAACGTGTCTGCAGAACAGAAAGTGTCTGAATAAAGAAATAAAGTATCTGTGCAAAGGAAAGTGTTTCTCTCAAGATGCTCAAATTATCATTCGTTCAGATGAAAATCCTGTTAAAAACCCTAAGATATCTGTAAAGGACGACACTAAACTCAATCTCTTGAATGTGACCCTGACTGACCTGAGAGCAGAGGATGCTGGGAAATACTGGTGTTCAGTGAAAGACGTGATTGATCTTCCCACTGAGCTCATGATCATCAGGAAGGACGGTGAGGAGGTTTATTTGGGAATAATCTGTAAATAATAAAGTGTTTCTGATCAGTCATCATATTTAATGTTGTGTTCCTCAGCGGTCTCTAGTGAAGCGTCTGTCGGAGGATCAGTGTCCATCAGCTGTAAACACATCAGGAATCAAAATCAGAGGTTTTTCTGCAGAGGAGATCAGCCCAATATCTGCTTAAGAGAGGGAGTTCGTGTTTCATCAAGTAAGAGAATAAACGACAGATTCTCTCTGAGTGAAGAAAACTCTGCTGGAGTCTTTATTGTGAACATCAGCAGTCTGAGAGCAGAGGATTCTGGGAAATACTGGTGTGGAGAAGACCGTTTTGAATCCTTCATATTCACTGAAGTTCAGCTACATGTGACCAGAGGTAAAACACTGAGTGATTATTTACCAAGAAATTAAAGTTCACGAGTTCCCCCTTCCTCACTAAATAACCAATAATAAGCATATTTTGTGTACTGTCCAGGGAGCAGGCAGGGAGCCCGGCGGACCCCAAGCCCTATGAGATTAAACCCTGGGCTTGGAGCCCGGCCTAGTCACTGCATGCCCCCCGGGAGGAGAACGGGATGATAAATTGTAATTTATTAATTAATTTTTTATTTATTTATTATTTTTCTTTTTAGAAATGAACTCTTCTAGCACCAGAGAGGAAAGCGTACAGGAAACAGAAAAGCCTGGTGAGATCTTGTTCACGTTATGCTGTAAAGTGCTTCTGTTGTTGCACAGGTTCAGACAGGTTTGAGACTGATGACATCAAACATCACTGTTTCTATGTTTTTCAATCGATGATATAAGTATTATTCAGCTTATGAAGACGTTTTTGGTCCTTTTTGTAGCTTGACAGCTATACACACACACACACACATATATTGACATTTTATATTTATATTCTAATAGTTAATCTTATTGCAGTTCTGAGTTTTCTTCTGGCCGTTCTGTGTGAGAAAAGTGTGAGATATATAAACTCAGAACTGCCAGATGAAATGTAACTCCAAATTACGAGATAAAAAAAGTCACAGCCAAAAGAAATATCTTGTACGATCCAAAACCTCATTTCTCATTTTGAGTTGAAAGTGATCTCAGGATACATGATGTGTCTGAATGTGTGTCAGAGAATGATATAAGCTCACTCATCTCAATCTCTTTGTGTGATTTCAGTCTCTTCTGCGACAGCTGCTGTTTCTGTGGGTCTGCTCTTGCTGGCTCTGGTTATAGCGTTAATCTTATTCAAACTGAAACACAACAAACACGGTGAGACACAAGCACACTGCTGCACATTCAGTAAACCTGAGCTAGTCTCCCTCTGCTGGTCAGTTAAATCATCTCAGATCTTCTCATCGTCAGATGTTTCTCTTGTTCACACAGACATCATTTCATCCCCAGACAGAAGAGAGACAGTGAGTTTCCAATCCACATCTCAGTATGTGAAATGTCTAAATTAATATATATGGTGTACTTTATGTTTTGGAGATTTTACTTCTTACAGGATAAAGAAGACATTCAAGATGCCAGACACAGTTCAGACTCAGATCCTGAATCAGCTCCTCTCTACTCAACCATCCAGTCACCCACAATCCCCTCTGATTCACAGAATGCTCTTTACTCTACTGTACAGTCACCCACAATCCTCTCTGATGAGCTTCTGTACTCCTCTGTCAGTTTCCAGAAGCATGAAGAGTCTCTCAAAGAGGCTACAGTCAGATTCAGTAAAGATGAGACTCACTTTTATTATGCATCTGTCAATCACAGCATCTCACCAAAATAACATGGGCTCTGGAGTTTAGTTTAGATGTCATGTCTCTGAGAATAATGACTGAGCTGCTTGTAACAAGTCATTGAGCAGCTAGTGACACTCTCAGGTCACTGTCAGGAAAGAAATGCTGAAACGTTTCTCTGTGACTGTAGGAAACACTGACTTATCTTTGCAAGCATTCATTTGTCAGAAAAGAAGCATTATGTTATGTACAATAGTAAAATATGTGACGAGCGCAGGTGTGCAATGAAATATTTGTAATCATTAAGTTTAGAGTTATAATTGTACTCAATATAACATGTCGGTTGTGATGAATATATATCGGGCTGATAATAACTTGCTAGGTTTTAAATCTATTTTATTAGATAAAAAATCAACTTGTGCACTTAAATAGCAACAATTAACATTTAAAAATGTAATTAATTAAACCACTTTTAAACGAGA
This sequence comes from Enteromius treurensis, assembly GCA_032275025.1. Taxonomy (NCBI): domain Eukaryota; kingdom Metazoa; phylum Chordata; class Actinopteri; order Cypriniformes; family Cyprinidae; genus Enteromius; species Enteromius treurensis. The sequence continues at coordinate 6,327,403 of JAUCMU010000047.1, read as the reverse complement.
AAAAAAGTAATTAAATTATAATTTAATGTAATGTAAATTTACAAAAAATAAAAAAAATTCTTCAAATACAATACATCTGTTTATGAGAGTTCGGTGCTCTGCTTTGGATTCATAATACATTTGTGTTATTCTCACATATAGATCCTTTTAGATTCAATCATCTGTGAATGAATAAATATTGTTTGTATTCAATTTCAATAACTTACTTACTTACTAACTCAATCGTCAGGGGTCAAGAGCCCAACTAAAGCAAACACTGATCTCAATGATGGTGGCATTTTAACCAATAAAGCATCAACATCTGATCCTCTGTAATTCTCAACATCAGCAGGTGTTCATCATCATTTAGTGTTCAGAAAAGCTGGAGTTTCCAATAGGGTCTGGCTGCAGACCTGCACCTGCACTCTCAGACGTGCACTCTCAGTCACCCAAACTTCCTCTGTGCTAGTGTCATCACTGGCAGTCGACACCTGCACTCTCCGGTACCTGCGCCATTCGCAACCTGCGTGTATTGTGTTGGATTGAGATTATCTTCCGAGTTCGTTCAAGAATCATCGCTGTAAGTGCATATGTGTATCTATGTGTTTAGTATACGTTTTATTAGAATAGTTTTCTGATACACGAAATTAGGGGTGGGCAATATGACGATTTTTGATCGTGGGCGATCGTTTCTCCACGATCTGCTTTTTAAGGAATATCGTAGTATCCAGCTATTTTAACGTCCGTTTTTGCTGTACAACGCGGCATACATTCACAGTAACTCAGTGTTAGAATTACACTCACCAGACACTGCACTGATTCGTACGGAAGCGTAGAGCTGCCACCCAGGTAAAAAAAAATCTGAGCTTTATATTGTTGTACAATATAATTATCACGTTCGTACAATATAATATCATGTTCGTACAATATAATATCACGTTCGTACAATATAATTATCACGTTCGTACATAAAATTATAACGTTCGTACAATATAATATCATGTTCGTACAATATAATTATCACGTTCGTACAATATAATTATCACGTTCGTAAAATATAATATCACGTTCGTACAATATAATTATCACGTTATTACGTGAAAACTTTATTGTTTAGACTACGTTTACCTGGTGCGATCAGAGCGTGAGAAAATGTCTCGTTTTACAGAATTAATTAAGTTCTATTTTATGC
>JAUCMU010000047.1:6282013-6292547 GCA_032275025.1 Enteromius treurensis | reverse complement strand
CGTGTTAAACCCCACCTCTTCTTGCCGATGGGTTGGCCGAAGTTTGTTTGCGAGTGTTAAACCCCACCTCTTCTTGCCGATTGGTTGGCCGAAGTTTGTTTGCACGTGTTAAACCCCACCTCTTCTTACCGATGGGTTGGCCGAAGTTTGTTTGCGAGCGTTAAACCCCACCTCTTCTTGCCGGTTGGTTGGCCGAAGTTTGTTTTTGTTGTGGTGCCCAAAGTGTTTGTTTTGGTATTGCAGCCTCTGTGTTGTCTTTCGACAGCAGGTTTTTTCCCAATGTATTCAGAGGGTAGACAGCAAGACGATCAAGGGGTGATGTGTACGGTTTGAGATAAAAATAAAATTGAGCTAAAATCCTGCAACATAGCATAGAGCACCTTTAAATTAAGGCCCATTCACACCAAAACAAAAAACTATAGGCAATATTGAAATGTAAATGATTAACCAACACCGTGTCTACACAGAACTAGACAGTTGTTGCGCCCGCCCTGCATCAGCTATAGACAGCAAAATAGGTTCTATTGTATTTTGTCACGTCGCGCCATTCTGGTCCGATGTAGACACGGTGTCACGCGGTATCAGATCAACATAAAGTTCTTTATTTGAAGCACAATTCTACACAAAATGTAAAGGTGTTGCTGCCTAAACAATTCTCGGATGGATCAGGCCTGAACTTAACATTATTAACAAATAAGTTGTCAATCGTTCTTTTAATCTCCTCTCATCATACGCGACTACATTCACTCTGTTTATCTGACGGGCCTAGGTTCTCTCACTGTGTCTATGTGAGCGGGGCAGTTCGACACAACAAAATACAATAGAACGTATTCTGCTTCAGTCTTTACTGGATGCGAGTCTCCTGGCCTTAATGTGTGTCTGTTGTTTAACCACAGGGAGACTTTCAGATCCGCAGATAATTTTTCCCCCATTGAACGGCTGGTCGCAGCCTCAGCTTTGTCTTAGTACCACTATTGAGAAACTAGGGTCGCACTCCAGAGCCCTGCATTTAAATACTCGGCTAGTGTTTGCTGTAGCTGTTGCAGCGTGCTTCAGAAACCCTCCTCCTCCCCCAGCTCCACCTGTATAGAGCTGCTATGGGTTTATGTCGTGCATGTTAAATAAGGAGGTTATTTCATATATGTTAAATGTGCAGAGGCAATATTACATGTCTGTGTAGCAAGTCTTGGTAGCGTAGCAGATCTAAGAAAGTGCCTCTACTGTGGGTTATGAAAGATTTATATTTTGGTTTTGGGAGTCCCAAACAACAGGTTGGCATGCATGCAAGGTCAAAAAAACACTTTAATTTTCTTGTTAAATTATTTATCTTTTCTGTGATTGGTCGAATTCATTTTTCGAATTGCCATTTTTATTCAGACAAACGTGAAAAGAGGAACTAGTAATGCTAATGTTTCATTTTGACGTCAACATGAAACGGCTAGGGACTCGTTTTAAAAACGACTCATCGCAATGATTCAGAGTCGACTCTTTCTTTTGAGAGGCAATAACTTTAAAAACGGTGCACTTTCAGAAACAACGGGATGTTTTAACTCACTTAGAGCTGCATTACACTGTATAAAAGGTCATTTTCAAGAATACATGATAGGGGCACTTTAACACATTAACCTTGCCTTGTATATAACCGTGCTAAACTCTCCGAGGGTGTAATGACTGAACTATAATAGCATCCACTGCAATTGCGCAATAACATGTTGTTTATTATAATCGCGCGCTGCAGTTTTGTCACCTGCTGCTTTAAATTCTCAAACTATTCAAAGCAGGATGGATTTTGATTGGCTGCCAGTGTTTTTGCCGTACTTTAGTTGGAAAGTGATTCCAGCGATTTTGTTCCTCTGTGTTTTTACCATTATAGTTGTGCACTCTGCTATTAGAAATTAGAATAATTTTGTGATTGCTGTTATTGTTTTTGGTGTGAACAGACCTTGCACAGAAAAGTATAAAAAAAACACTTCATTTATGGGTAACTGTCCCTTAATAGGGACCGTTGTGTGATCATAGCGATAAAACTCCAAAGGTCGGTTAAATGTAATACTGCCGATTACACAAACTCGTTTACGTTAACTGCAACAAACTGTGTTTCTGGTATAGTCTTGTCTTCAGTTAGCGCTGTGGGCATCTGTGTCGTAGTACCCGGATCGAAGCTGTGCTGTTTTGAGTCATTAAACGGGTCACCAGGTCCAGGCTGAGTCCTGCCACCTTCTCACCGTTCACCTCTAAGATCTCGTCTCCGACCCCGAGCAGTCCCGCGTAGAGCTTCTCCATATTGCTGTCGCCCATTTCTTCAACGTACACCCCTTCAACATGAAGCCGGTTAGCCTTAAACTTTCGGACTAAGTCAGAAGCGCATGAAAACAAGAGCAGGAGTTCTCTCACCTGAGTCCGGCCTGCCTTTTCCCCGTGAGATGAGAAAGCCGAACGGGCCGTTGGGCGGTCTGGAGAGCTCTAGCAGGATGGTCCCATCAGGGAAGGCCTGGGCCACGTGTCCCACTGGACGCACTGCACTGGGCCGCCCCACGTCCTCTACACTCAAGGCACGCTGAAGATCCCTGAAACACATTTTTATTAATTAAAATATATTATTATGTTCATTTAAGCAGTTCTATTTTAATATGTTTTTATTTTTATTTTTTATGATAATGACAATGTAAGTGGTTCTTGACCGTGAAAAGTCCCACTAGAGCAAAGCTGTTGATTTTTAAATTATATTTATATATTAATAAATTAATAAATAAATTTCCTTTAATTATAATAATCTAATGTTTATAAATCTATAATTCAATACATTCAATATTTACACACACACACACACACACACACACATATATATATATATGTATATATATATATAATTATTAATTATTTTCTAATATAATAAGATATTATTTATGAAAAGTATTATATAAAAAGACACCCTTACATTATATATTTAAAAAAATAAAAAAAATATTTATATATTTATACATTAAAACGGTATTAAATATATATATTATGGCATTTATCTTATACATTAAATATTATTAATATAATTTTTAAAACTTGAAATAAATAGATATATATAATATAATAGGGGTTATTTATTATTATATTTATTTTTTTTGTATAGAAACATATCTTATAAAAGCTAAATAAACAAAATACTTGCAGAACTGTTTTTGTAAATAAACCCAAAATAAATACAATACATATATATAAATAATTACTTAGATTAATATCACACAGCACTGTCAGTATTATATTATGACATTTTTTTTTTTAACAAACAGTTTCTTATTTATAACTGGACAGAATTGTACTTTTTAACCGTGAAATTTTTTCTTTGAAGCCGGTCAAATAACAATAGTCCCCAGACGTATCGCAGTGTTAGCTCTTTGTATTTCAGCTCGTATTTTTATCTCCTTTTCTCTCTGTCAGATCCAGAGCGGCCAATAATAGCCTGTCTCTGTAGCGGCTCTCTGCTTTCTTACTGGCTCTGGAGACAGATGATGTAAGCTGCAGCTTGTCTCCAGTCACTGGGGCTGGAGCTTCTCTCTGGCTATCTCTCCTTCGCTCATACACATATTCACACACTCATAAATAAGACACACGCTCACTGGCGCTATCGAATCACAACGGCGGTGACAAACATACTCTCTGGCGCTGTGAACAACCCAAACACACACACACGCGCTTAAAGGGCAGCGTCTAGTAACACACACAAGAGGCTGAATATAGCAGCAGCATGCAGACGGACGATCATTCCCTGCATTCCATGTCTTTCTTTGGCAGACACACACACCTCTATTTTTATCTTCCCTCCCTCTCTCCCTCTTTTTATTGCTGCTGCTGACCCAGTCAATGGAAAATACTTATCCTGTTGCACAACACGACAGCTGTCTGAGCATTACAGAAACACCGTGCATGCTCCGCAGAACATGTCATGCTTCAAACTGCCATCGTTCATAACACGAAAAGGCTACAAATAGCTAAACAGGCAGATTTATTGAGGTCAAGTGGTGTGTACTCTGACGTTACCATAGTAAAGGGACGGCAGTGTTTTGATGTAGGTCAATGACAAGACAAGGAAAGCAGCCACGATGTATTTAGACCATCAGAATCATCATTATTTTTTATTTTAAATACAATTTTTTAATTTTTTTATCTTTATATTTGAAAAAACAAATAAATAAATAATTTACTATTAAATAATATATACTGTATTTACATGTTTTTTATTGAAATATCAATTTAATAGCATATATTTAGTATAATATATACTATAGCACATAATATTCAAAACTCACATTATGATATTTATAAAAATGTGAACATTAAAAATGTATATATTATATTTAAATATTTTATAATTAAATTATATAAATATCAAATATTATATTAAATACATATATATATATACATATATATACACATATATATATATATATATATATATACACACACACACACACACACACACACACACACACACACACACACATATATATATATATTAGTCATAACATTTCTGATATTTGTTGTGAGTGCATGTGTGTTTGTGTGTGTGTATATATATAGTTTAAATAATGTCTAAATCAATGCATTAATGACTCAAAAAACAAGTCATATATATTATAAGAAAATATATATTATTTTACATTATATTATCATTATATTTAGTGCTGGGCAATAATTAATCACATCAAAATTAAACGTTTTGGTTTATTTATTATGGGTGTGTACTGTGTATATTTGTTATGTATAAATAAAGACACACACATACACTGTATAATTAGAAAATATATACATGTATCTATTTATATTCATGTGATTTATATCTAAATATATTTAATGTATAAAAACATTTTCTTAAATATATACATGTGTTTGTGTTTATATACACTCCCTGACAAAAGGCCTCTAGATTATGTTTTGTACTGTACATTATTTCTGTTAAGTGACAAGACTTTTGTCTAAGCAAAGTCTGACCTTTCTGTCCTAATTAAATAATGAAAAATCAAGGCATGATAAGATTTGATTTTGGTAAAATAAGCATAATCCAGAGGTCTTTGCCTTTCATATAAACCACTTCTGATTCCAAATCATCAACTAGTCAAGTTATTATTTGTTGTCCCTATAACTTAGATAGGCGACTTTTGTCAGGGAGTGTATATATATGTATATATAATAAATACACACCATGTACACACATTTAATATGTAAACAAAAACGTTTATTTTGAATGCAATTAATCATGACTAATCGTTGCCCAGTACTTTTTATATTATATTCATATATTGTTTGTTTGTAATTATCTGCACCTGCTTAATACTGGACTACAGGGCTGCTCTCCTGGAGCGTATGCAGAGGAACGGTCTGTTTTCTTTCTGGGAATTTGCAGGTTTTGAGCCGATGAAGATCTTCTCAGCTGGAGAAACGGAGACCCCTAGTGAAGAGAAATGATACAGTCAGTGCTGCTCACCTTCAAATTTTTAAAAAGCTGCATACATCCACACAATCTACCTTGTTTCTTTGAATGTAATTAACATCCATTCATAAGAAACTAATTCTTGATGCTTTTGAGAAACGTCTGAAGGCTGATATTTTCTAGGTACTAACCAGTCGGATAGTCTGCAGCGACGGGGCTTTCTTCAGCTGGTGCTGGTGTCTGTGTGTGGGGCTGGGGGAGGTGGAGGGTGAAGTCGGCCGAGGGTTTGAGTTTGATTTGGGATGCAGGCTGAGCTGATCCATGCTGCTGGATCGTCCTTTTCCCAGCAGCCCCACGCTGTTCAGCCCCATGGCAGAGAAGAACCGCCGCAGGGAGAGTTTGGGTCGACCCTCCCGCTGCTCTGCATCCGTCCCTCTGCATAAGTGAATAAAAATTAAATAATACTTTTATTAATTAATATGAATATATTCATCATAATAGTTAATAAATGTATAACTGACAAAAATATGTTTATTTGTTTTTGTCTTTATTTGTTTTGTGTTTTTATATGTTTTTGTCATTTAATTCATTTTACTTTATATAACGCTGCAATTTTGATTTTGTGATGTTAGTAAAATTTTCCTTTTTATTGTATATTTTAAAAATGCATACATGTATATATTTAAAAAAGTATATTTAATAAATAAACCTTTTTCATTAAATATATACATGCATATGTTTGTAAATATATATATATATATACTTAATTAATATATACACAGTATACACAAACTATTATTTTCAATGTGATTGATTGCAATTAACTGTTGCCCAACACACACATATATTTATATATATATATAGAGAGAGAGAGAGAGAGAGAGATTGTGTGTGTGTAGATATATATATATATATATATATATATATATATTTAAATATATATATATATATATATAAATGCACATGCATGTATATATTTAAGAGAAATGTTATGTTTATATATTAAATGCATTTCTATATAATATGCATGTATGTATATAAACATAGGCATGTTAATACATAAAATAATTTCTAAATATATGCTGTACATTTTTGTATTTATATGTACTCATAATAAATAAACAGTACACACACACATATATAATATAGGTATATAATATATACTGATATTAGTGCTTTCAAACAAATAATCGTGATTTATTGCATCCTACATTGCTTTTGTTTATATACATAATTATATACTTACAAACCCAACCTTTGATTTTGTTAATATTTATACATTTGTGATTCTGAGCCAGTAGGGGGCAGTGTTGTAGTAGACAAACATGTAGTTATCATTAAGCCTGGCCCACTTCTCCTCTGACCTACTTTGAGCCTGAAGTCCCAAAGCAATCCGTGTGATTGTGGCCCACGGAAGTTACAATGTTCAGAGAAAGGATTGTACATTTTAGTAAACCATCCGGGCTGCGTTTCCCAAAAGCACAGTAAGCCTACGTTGATCGTAGCTCCATTGGTTCTACTATATAATGATGTTTTTGGGAAATGCTGCCCTTGTTTGTTACTCACTGAGAAAAGTTTGGGCTAGCAGCTCTGTGATGCACGGGTCTGATTGGTCCTCTGACGTGTCCGTCACTGAGACGAGTCTGGGTTGATTCAGCACTGCTGAATGTTGCATCATATCCCTGCTGCCCTGTACTCTGGTGCTGTTCCAGATCTAAAGAGGAGTGAAAAACATGGCCGTGTGTATTGTAAGAAAATGGATGAAACATGTTCCATATCATGATGAATCTTGACCACATTTAATAACAATATGTTACTGAAACATAAGTGACACACAAAATGGAAAACTGTTGAAGGAGGTGGAAAAAGACTGGGAGAAAGTAGCTGCTTATCGCGCTAGCGCCCGGCCCACTGTGGGATTACTCCAACAGGACAGAGTGGATCTGCTGATCTGGCGGGACAGGAACGCAGTGAACAGTGTGCTCACCCAAAGGTGTCACCTTGCTGACTGGAGCAGGGCTCACAGGCCTACCTGGAAGTGCTGCTTGATTCCGGGAAAAGCTTTGATTAATTTTTTAGATTACATAAGCGCGCATTTGAAATCCAACCTTCGCAGTGATAAATATTAGCTTTACCCTTTGCACTGTGTTTAAATATGTGTTACGCTTGTGCAACACAACCACAGCTAGTGCTAGTAGTGCTTTACAAAATGCAGACTTTATTTGTCCTGACAAACTCATTTTTAGCTAAGCGGCTAAAGCTGAGTGCTAGTAACCAGAAGGCGGCTGGTTTGAGTCGTATCAACATTGTACCCAATTTAGACACCCGGTGTTTCGTGCTCTCTCTTTAGGGGGATTGTCTCGGGGGTGTCTGCAGAGTTTAGCTTGAACCCCACTTAAACACCCCTGGTCCAGCTAGTCAAGGTCTTTTAGGCTTACTATAAAACTTCCAGGCAGGATGGTATTTTGGACTGAACGGGTTACTCCACCCCAAAAGTGAAAAATTTGTTATTTAACGCTTACCCCCATGTCAATCCAAACCCACAAAGGCTTCATCGTCGGAACACTAAATAATATATTTTTGATTAACTTTCTGGCCTTCCATAGATTGTAGTGCAACATCCACGTTCAAGGCCCAAAAAAGAAGCAAAGTCATTGTTACAAGTTAAGTGACATCAAGTGGTTCAACTAATTTTAGGTAGATACGAGAATACTTTTTATGTGCAAAGCCAACAAAAATATTGATGTTGTGGTACTTTTGTGAATGGCGGCAGACACTGACTGGAATTGAAGAAATTGTAAATAAAGTTGTTAATTTTTATTTTCTTTGCGCACACAAAGTATTATCATATCTTCATAACATTACAGTTGAAGGCCTGATACCACATGGACTATTTTAATAATGTCTTTACTACCTTTCTGGGCCTTGAACGTGTCAGTTGCTTTGCTGTCTATGGAGGGTCAGAAAGCTCTAAAATACCTTAATTTGTGTTCTGAAGTTGAACGAAGGTCTTACGGGTTTGGGGCAACATAATGGGTGAGTAATAAATGACAGAATTTTCATTTTTGTGATCTTTTGGAGCTGAACTGTGCAGGACGTTGGGCCTCCAGGAGGACATCCCTGGTGTATTGTAAGTTACTTTGGATAAACCTTCAGCTCAGTTACTACTGCTATAAGTAGTCCTATGTAGTTAAACTAACCTGTTAGCCTTTCTTCCCCTTGTATGGGTGGGCTTCGAGTACACAGAACTGGGCTCGTCCTGAGTATGGGTCCAGAGGTGACCATTGGAGATCTGTCCTCCCAGTAACCCAGTCCAGAGGAAGCCTGTTCCTGAAGACAGCTCTTTACAGCACCCCCTGCCTCTGTGGAGTCCAGGTGATACTCCGGCGAAGATAAAAGCGTGACGGTCCGCTGACCATTAGAGCGGTTCTTTGAGCTGGATTTCAGGGCTGATTTTTTCGGTTGGAGAGGTGGAGGGGTTGGCTGAGGAAGGTGGGAGCTGGTTGGCTCTCCTTTGGGGGGCAATGGAGGTGCTACAGGTCCCTTACCGGATGTAGGGCTGCAAGCGACTGGGATTCTCGGTCCAAGTGGATCCGTGGCGTAGGGGTTGAGTGGCAATGCTAGTCCATTCGAGAGACACATTTGAGTTCCACCGTTGCAATTCGGAGGTGTTGGAGCCCTCAGGCCGTTGACGTACAAGGGTTCCTGCTTGCTCTCTTGTTTCCGCACCTTCTTCTTTAGCTTCTGGAATGTTCCCCTACCGCTTACGTTGTCCACAGGACTGCAGTGCGTCCCATCGCTGTGGACGATAGCGGGACTCGTCCCAATGTACGTCTCCTTGATTTGTTCAATCCGGACAAGCCGGTTGGGAAGTGTGGGAGCAACCCAACACGGAATCTTCTTCCCTTCGGCTTCCCCATTAGGTAAAGACAGAGTGTTTGAGCTCAAGCTAGGCCCATGGGGTTCATTTAGAAAGGTCCCACAAGAGTTACACTGCCTGTTTGCTGTTTCCGAACCTTTGCCGTTCAACAAACTTTTCTTGGCTTTCGGCTTCCAGAATACTGATTCGTGCGAACCATGTCGCGTCTCTGCTTGTCCGTTGATGTAAGACGACAAGGTGGGTTTGGACACCAGCAGCCCCTGCGCTCTTTCTCCAGCCCTGCGCCGCTGGCGTAGCCGCTCCAGGTAGCGCACCTCAGCGTCCTTCTCCGATTCATCTTCAAAACGCACACGGGTTGGCGACTGTCCGTGTCTCCGATGGGTCCCACCTGCCGAGTCGCCGCTGGAGGAGTCACTGAGGTTTCCGGAGACCACCGCCACGCCCTCCTTCCCCGCGAGAGGAGCCTGGTGTAAGGGTACACCAACCCAGGACAACAGCTCCCTGTACACACATGCACATATACGAAATGAGTTGCATTCCTGAGCACATAGACACGCAAAGAAACTGATGCACGCCGGCAGACTATCTCTCAGCATGGAGTCATGGGCAAATTCCTGAGGAAAATTTCATTCTTCTTTGGCTCCTCTGTGCACATTCCTGACATACTTTTTTACTCCTTTAAGAAAGGTCGTCTTTAGCATGCCAGATATCATAAGCTCTTGGTTAAACATGAGAAAATATTCAATATTCTCTGCTTGCTTAAAGTGCATGGATAGTAATCTACAGGTGTATTATTGTGCACTGGGAGTTTTTTTCTATGGCTATTAAGCTTAGTGCACTGTTCTGAAACCTATGGGACTTTACAGCTGCGAGTTCGTCTTAAACGTTCAATCTCAAGAGAGGCAGTTAAGTGTTAAGTTTAACCCGAACGAGCTGACAGCAGTGAGCTCAACATCACTGAGCTGTTTTCCCCATAAGGGAAAGCAGGAAGGGAATTAGGGAGAAGGAAAGTAACAGCTGGCAGACATGGCAGGTGTAGCAGAGCAGGACGGCACAGCAGTTTCATCAAAGCTCCCATTTGAATAAAAAGGGAGAATTGTAATCTGTCAGTCACTTATTCACTTATTATTATTATTTTTGTTTTTTACATCTAAGCAATTAAATTAAATTAAATTAAATTAAATTAAATTAAATTAAATTAAATTAAATTAAATTAAATTAAATTAAATTAA
>JAUCMU010000047.1:6260619-6281913 GCA_032275025.1 Enteromius treurensis | reverse complement strand
TAAATTAAATTAAATTAAATTAAATTAAATTAAATTAAATTAAATTAAATTAAATTAAATTAAATTAAATTAAATTCTTTTTTAAACTAAATGCCCCAAGTACACTAATTCATGAATTATTTTTTAATAATTTATATTTTTTTATTATTATTTTAAAATATTATTGTTGTTATTTAGGTATATTTTTATCTTTTTAAATATTTAAAAAATCTCTTTTCTCAGTGCGTGTCAGGTTTTGTTTCGACGTTTAAAATTGCCCTAATCTGTTCCGGATGCTGCCATGCAATGCACGCCGCTTGTCTTCATACCAAACAAGGAGACAGGCGTTTGGGGCGGCTCGCCCATCTGTCTTTGTGTGAAAGTGCTGAGGTAGAGAACTGAGTGCTGGACGGGATTTAGAGGCACCAACCGTGTGTACACGTTGTATAATTCAGGTAGTCTTATATAACAGAAGAGCTTGGAGGGGGACGCCGGTATACTTAGTAACTTAGTTTAGAAGTTTAAATTCAGACTGCCATTAGCTTCCTGCTAGCAATGTATGTGCATCTTTGTTTTCTTTGATACTAGAGTTATTATATAATACTAGTTTCGTACAAATACAACATTATTTAATGTCTTTATATAGTTTGCCAAACTTAAATAGAAAACAACAGGCACCTGTTGCCTCTAAATAGAGATTTGCCAGACGTTCCCGCCTTCAAAAGACTATTCAGTCCAGCACCATATAATACAGTTTAAGATCTACACCCCGCTCACAAATCCTCAACCGTGAGCAGGTCGAAGGCTTTCTTGTTTTGATATGAATAGAGCCGTGTAGTCACCCTCCCTTCCCATGATGCCTAAGCCTCAAAACCCCAACCCCCAAGCCGAAACTCCAGCAAGCCAAGGACTAGAGAGCGGGAATACTTACGGGTTGTCCCTCTGGACGGGTAGGATGGTGTGGTCGGCTTTGAGAGGGTTGGACCGGGCCTTCATACGCGCTCTCTCCAGCAGTCGTTTGGCCTGCTCGTGGCGAGGACTCAGCGGAAGGTCGTCGCCCAACACAAAGGCCCTGTGGGCCGGCCAGAGAGAGAGAGAGAGACAGAGAAAGAAACACGTCAGCTCCTGTGTGGAGTGGGGGGATTAAGTGGAGCAGACCGTCATCACTAATTAGGCTGACGGACGCTGAGTGTGTGTGGGGTTAGTACCTGATTATGATGCACTAGATGGACTTATGCATATGTTTACATGATCAAAGGCTTGAATATTACTCTGAAACAGGAATATGGTGATACCACGACATGAAAGTGCTTATAAAATGAGTCAGGTAATGCTATACCCCCAGACCCTATGCTAATATTATTCAAAGAAAACTTAGTTTTACTATATAATAGCTTTAACTCTGTTTAGTGTGTAATGTAAGATATTCTATTAATTTATTAATTTAATTCAGTTCCGAACTAAATACATCAAGCATACTAATTATAAAACTATGCAAATGTGTATGAAATCATAAATCAGGATGCATGTGTGTGGAACTGAACTTAAGTCTCATTATTTCATAACTTTAACTATGTTTGTAAAGTAAAAGAAAAAAGTCAAACAATACAAAAATTAAGATATATATTTATTTGTACTGTTATACTATAAACACACTATTTATTTAGTTTTGTTTGTTTAATTTTTTGTGTTTTATGATTTTTAGTATTAGTAAAACTACTGTAAATTCACCAAGTACACTAATTTATGAAAAAAATAAACTGTAAAAATGTTTATACTAATCATAAATATGAATGCATGAGTCCGTCCTAAGGACGGAAGGACTTACTACTGATTGAAATCCTAATTTATGGGGGTTCAGAAAGTCTGTTTAGTGTGTAATGTAAAAATAATAGTAATAATAATCAAAAATATATATTTATTATCAAATGTTTTCATGCCTCAATCACTTTTTGAAATAGTTTTGTATCGGTTTTAAAAATAAATCTACTTGTTTTTAAAATAAAACTTGAAAAAAAAAAAAAAACATCTACATAAATATCATTATTACACAGTTAATGTATGGTTTTTCCTATAATCTTCCTAAAGTTCCTGACACTTTCTGACACACATTTTCACATGTTTGTTGGCATCTTTATTAGTTTGGGGAAAAAGCTCAGCTATTTCCCCTTGTTATTCAGCTCTTAGGTGGAGTTTAAAGGAGCGGCAGGAAGAGCCGATGATATGATCTAGCTCCTCAGCTCATGAAAAGCATCAGCAGCTGTTTTCTCCTGAGCTCACATTCCACTTTTTTTGTAACTTCAACATTCTGTCGTGCCGATGCTGTTTTGTTTTTGGGAGGAGTTAAGGAACACTACTTTTGAAAGTCTCAGGAAGCTGAAATAATTATCTCTAATCAGCACTATGAGCTATATACACGTGCTGTGTGTAAGTGCGTAATGTGAGAGCATCAATCTGTGCTGCCCACCTTTGGCTGTGTTCACTACCTTGGAGCGAAATCCCAGAATCCCAATCGCTATCGTTCAGGCCACAGATACCTGTGGAAATAGAGACATTTAGCGTTTCTAATTAATACTGACTTAACATTAAATATATACATTAAAAAATAAATAAAATAAAATAAAATAAATACATAAATAAATAAATGTGTAAAAAAAAAAAATATATATATATATATATTTTTTTTTTTTTTTTTTTTTTTTTTTTTTAATATAAATTTAAATTGTAATTATTTAATAAAATTAATATTATTTTTATTTATATATTTTTAATGCAGTTTTCCCTGCTTTCCATCATAACTAAAACTCAAGGTTATCCACAGTTTCACTACTGCTTCATCTGCTGCAAGTTGAGTGAACTGTGCTTGCCTGACAGCTAAAAGACAGTTTTTCTTTAAACTTGACAAGGTCGTCATGTTTGTGTCAACATCTGGTGCTTCAAAAGTGAGGAAAACAAGTGAACAAATGAGCATCACACTGTCTCTGTTTTCCCATCTCCCAGCCTTTATCACTGAGTGTACTTCTCATTCTTATCCTTCTGTCCCTTCATATCTGGATTATCCAGCTCTCTCGTCTATATGACCTCTGCTTTATTAGCGAGGTCGTGTGCAATCGTTGCATGTAATCCATAAATACGCTAAAGGAGACAATGTCGTCTCATCAGGCACGCGCTAACGGCATTTAACACTGCTGCTGCTGCGCTTTATATCGTACATTATGTTACATCTCAGTTTATTATATATATATATATATATATATATATATATATATATATATGTGTGTGTGTATGTGTGTGCGTGTGCCACAATCTAGTAATATACACATCTTAATCATTATTTTTTTTATATAAAATATATTTCTTTCAAGATTAAAAGTTACTTTGGTTTTCATGTTTATATATAACATTTTTTTTCATCATTTTTAAGAGATGTATCAATTTAATTACTCATGAAACTGTCATGTGGCGTCAACATCCAATCCCAATTAATGACTTAATCATACCTAATCATATCACATCTTAATCATGATTATTTGTTATACAAAAATAAAATAAATAATAAATGGAGCAATTCCAATAAGGACCTATTTTTTCATAAATACTGTTAATTATTAACAATATTATATATATATATATATATATATATATATATATATATTGGAGTCTTACCACATGACATTTTACAACTGGGACTTTAAAAGTATAAAGGTCAAAATTACTAGAGTTTACATGCAGCCATGAGTCTGTGTATGGGTCCTCTGTGATGTCACTGCTTGTTTTATGCTTAATTTTGTTTCTGCATGTTGGTTGGAGCTCATGACTTTTTTCACTTATTTTATAATTTTTCGAATTAAAATTTCAAACATTTTTTATTTAGCATTATTACTTAATGAGAGTCAACCAGTTTTGTGAAAAATAAAAGAAAAAATTGATTAATGAGTGATTTAGTTCAGTGTTCAATAATACAAAAATTAATAAACGACAAAAAATGCTTATGTTTTTATTTATTTATTTTTTCACGAATTTCATAGTTTTTCAGATTTCTTATAGACTTTTTCTTTATTTTGTTATATTACATTTCATATATTGATTTTATAGATTAAAGTCTAAGCTGCGTTTTTTATATATATTTGAAAAAATATATATAAAAAAGAGCACCATGTCAATGACCCACTAAAATGGACCTCTTTACCTCTACCCCCAATGTGTGTCGGCTCCTCTATTCTTTGTCCTGGCACATGCTCTTTGTTCTGGGCTTTCTGCAGCATCTGTTTAAGAAGACCTCGGTTCATCTCGACCCTCTCGGCCAGGGACAGTGAGCTTCCACTGCTGCACATGCTCTCCAAGCTGTCGGCCCGCCAGAGTCCAGACTGTCCCGCCTCGCCGTGACTGTACCTGCGTAGGTGACTCTCCAGGCTATCAGACCTTTGCAGTTCCCTTGGAAACTTGTAGCCCATTTTGTGCCCCACAGTTCCTGCATCTTTCCCCTCAGGAACGTTCCCGTTTAGGACTGGCATCTCCTGTCTGATGGACCTCCAGAAACACTTTGGAGGCATCCATGGTTTATCAGACGGAAAAGCATCATGTTGAGCGTCTTTCGAGAGGTTCTCCAGGCTTGCTCCTTCTCCAAGGCCGCGTGGAAGTGCCAGCAAAATTTGGGAAGAGACGGGATCGTACTGGAGTTCTACCTGAGGCTTGGGATCTCCGGCGGTGAACATCAGGGGCTTGCGAGGTTCCCCGTCTTCGTCGCTGCTACTGGAGCCCCAAGCGTCTGTGAGGGCGTATCCCAGCATGAAGGTCCCAGGAACCACTCGCTTGTCCTGGTTCTTACTTCCAGGTTCTTTCCAAGTGACTCTGCGTTCGGAGAGAGCCTTGACCTTGGTCTGCAGAGCTGATACAGCAGAGCCTTCAGTTTGCTGATTACAAGGCGAGGACAGGCTGCTGGGCTCCGGGCTTGTGCTGGAAGGACACTCGTCCTCTGGCTCCCTGAGGTGGATCTCAATGTTTTGGGAGGTGGCAGGCAGGGGTTCAGCATCTTCAGAGGTCACTGTGTCCTCCATTATCGAATCAGAGGGTCACCGGAGCATTATGGTGGCTAAAGGAGATGGATACACACAAGAGAGCTTCTCATGAAAACATGCTTATGCACATTCGTTCTTAACTTCATTGTAATTTTAAAGTTCACTTTAGACACTCTGCTAACAGTAAGTAACTTTGCAACTACATGTCAACTAGCAGTCACTAGAGTATTAGTAGACTGTCTGCTTAACATCTTTATTTTGATGGATCATACTATGAGAAACTTTGCACATGTCAACTTCTACGAACCCTAAACCTACCCTAACAGTCTCCTCTGAGTACTTAGTTATAACGTTTCTTATAGTTAGTAGAATGTCTAAAGTGGACTATCAACGTAAACCCCTTTAATGTCCAAATCATCTCCATATAAGGAATTTCCGTGCAACCTTTTCTTTGACCAACTTTAAAACATTTTTGGTGAATCATAGTTTATTCATGAAAATACATGAAAAGATCTCTCACACAAATTTGTGCGCACATGTGGATATCGAATGAAAACTAAAGTTTACTAAACTAAAGTAAAAAAAATTCTTAATTGAATATACTACATTTTTTTAAGGTAGGTGGTTGCATTCAATTTATTTTAGCTATATTTAAATAAACACATTTTTTTGAAAAAAGTTTCAACTTGTTTTTTTAATGAAGCATGATAAAATATACACAATAAAAGACTACATTTTAATTTAATTAACAAGTAAAAATTTTTCTTACTCTCTCTCCCACATATATCGTTACTAAATAAAATATGTAATATATATATAAAACACATAAGATTATATTACATTATTACATATTATTATTATTATATATTAAATAAACTGCTGATTATATACAACAAATTATTATTTTTTCTCTCTTTTTTAAATTAAAATGAAAAAAAAAGAATATAAATATATGAATCTTAAATATCTGAGTGTATAGTTTAGTATTTTTATTAATAATAATAATAATAATATTAATGTTGTGATTTTACATAATTTTTTATACAGATGAGAGATATTGATTGGATAAATGATAAATTGCTGATCTGTTTCACACTTTATTTTCTTTTTTTTTCATTTTAATCTGCACTATTCTGAGCGTGCAGATAAAAATAAATTGCTTACATAGATTGTTTTGAATATGAATGTATTTTGCCCCTTTTTGCATGCATGTTTATTATTTGAATGTGACAAAATTCAGCCAGTGCAGTGAAACAAATACACTCCAGATACATTATCTAAGTCAGTGTCACTTCTCAATATATATATATTTTTTTGTTTTTTTATATACAAAAATAATTATATTTAATATATAATAAATATTTTATTTATAATTTTTTGTTGTTTTTAACTTTTTATGATTTTACATATTTTTAACTAAAAGACAATATTTTAAAAACTAATAAAACTTCTTCAGTGCAAAACATTTAGTGACAGATTTAGCATTTTTTGAGTGACATTGAACATGAATTGAGCGAAATACTTATGTGCAAAGCATCACTTACTGCATTTTAAACTGTCTTTTTAAAGGCCATTAGTAACCACAGAGGTTTTAACTGTCCTCAGAGCAGCGGAAAGCACATTATTCACGTAATGCCAGTTCATCACTTTTTGCATCCTCCGTTCTTTCCAAACAGCTTTGGCCAGGACTTGACCACAGAATCTAAAAAATGTCTTTTAGTCACAAACAACGGCTAGTATGTCATTACGGCCCTGGAACTGGATTTTCCCAAGGCCGAGGGAAAGTAATAATGAATATCATAGTGTAACACGTAAGTTTCATCTGCTCCACTAACTACTAACGCCACTGATGTAGAACAAATAGTTTCGACAGTAACCTGTTCTGAGAAATAATGTAGGGCTTGGTGACACATTATCCCACTTTTAGCTTTTGGCTTTAACAGAGCTATCCTGCTTTTAAACCACCTCCAATCATCATTTCACAAAGCACAATGTCATCAGACTAACATCCGAATGCTCTTAACTTTCAATTAAATACTTCGGAGCAGTTAGGTCATGCACGCTTAGCATCTGACAGCCATTATTTAGGACAAGAATAGAAAAGGTTTTCTCTGAGGTAAGTTCACAAACGACTGAGTTTAATTAGATTGAATTGGCCCTCTCTTAATTAGGACACCTTCCTTGTGCTCCAGGTACACTTCATGCTTGGATACACAGGTATTATTCCATCTGAACACACACAGTGAGAGAGAAACTTGGGAACTATTTAATCGCTTAATAACAGCTTTTTAAACATTAACATAACATTTTCAATGGCCATGCTTCATACATCAACTTTCAAAAGCATGATTAAAGCTGGTAGTTATAAAAAAGCTAGGCTGACGACCTTTTCATATTTTTTTTAGGATGCAGGATGATTTTTTTATAATCAATATGCTCAGAAAGAGCTAATTGAATAGGCCTGCTACTCTAAGTAGCAAATATTTATACTTTTAAATGCAGAAATATATCCATGATTTTGTTACATTACCTTGCAGAGTCAAGCATAGAAATAAATGGAATATAGAAATATTAACCATAGAATTTTTCATGCTTTCCTCAACTTTTTAAGTCCAATAATTCTAGCCAATTTGTTGAAGCATAATGTAGAAATATTGCTTTTTGTTTTGTTTAATAAAATGTATTCAGCCAATTAAATGCCTTAGAATCAAATAGAATATAGCAATATTCACATTTTTACATGAATAAATAACAATACCTGGTTAAATCAAATTTCTCAAGAGTCGAGAAATAAACTTTAAAAGTTTCCATGATTTTGTTCCATGACTTTTTAGAGTAAACAAATGAATAAAAATACTTTTTCTATAGCCAATTAAACACCACAGAGTCAAGATTCAACAAAAAAATGATTTAGAAGCATTCACTATATGATAATTCCCATTTCCGTGACTTATATTTCCCATTTTCCACGTGCTGCTTTTCTGCTGGTGATGGGAAAACTGCAGGAAATGAGAGCATTTGAGAGGAATGAGTAAATGTCACACATGGCGCTTTCTGCAGCCTAAAATCATTCCTGTCCCGTCATCTCCGGCTGGTGTGTGACCCCCAAACAAACGAAAACATTCGTCCCGCGGGGGGCCACTTCTCTCATCTGACATCTATTTAACACTGGGGCTAACAGAAGCATGTCTCGCGCGCAGGTGGTCGTGAAAGCTGGACAAACCGCTTCAAAAGATCACGAAAGCACTAAATCTGACAGAAGAAGAGAAAAACTAACAAACGTCTTCTTCTTACCTCCTTCGCCCCTCTACTGTCTCTCCTCCACAGCAGCCACATGCGCACTTATAAAGTCATTTCGAGATTTATAAACTCATATTCGAGTCAGCGGCTAGTCAAATCCCATCTTGCTCTACTTTCTGCTTGGCTTTCAGTTTTGAGCGTCCCAAATCTTCTCTCTCTCTCTCTCTCTCTCTCTCTCTCTTCTTCCAGCTGTTTTGGTCAGCTCAAGCACACTCCCACTTCAAATTTATCCAACTACACAGCTGCGCTTGAAAGCACTGGCTCTAGTTCCCTCGCGATACAGAAACCCAACTACTTGAGGAAAGATCGCTACGTTGCTATGGAGACAGTCGCGACCGCCTTTGAGAAAAACGGAACCTGTTCCTATTGGCGGAGCCGCCCGCGTAGCCCCGCCCCCAGTACGGGAGGGGCGTAATTCTAGACTAGAATTTGATGGAAGAATTCTTCAATGCAGAGGAGAGGAAGTATTCCAGCTGCCAAGGAATTTCCTTTGTCGATTGGCGCGCGCGTCTGCGTTGGATTTTTCATGCGCAGATGTCACTTTTAAGACTTCAAACGTAGTTATTATGTTCTTGAATCCCTGATCTGGGGCCAGTTCTGAAGCAAAGCCAACTGTAATATAGAGAGCGCTGGGCTGGGTTTTGAACTTCATGCAGAGTTGGGTCCAAGGACGCATAAACTGCAGGACAAAAAAAACAAAAAAATGAATAGGCCTTCTTATTTGTGCATTCCTCAGAGCCAGAGCCAGACCCAGCCCTGCCTGCAGCGAGGAGGAGGAAGGTAATATGAGCAGATATACGCTCGCAAGCTCTGCTGCTGCTCTGAGCGACACTCATTGTCACAATCACAGACCACTTCTTAATCAAACAGCTGTGGTGAGGAGGAGGAGGGAGGCTGAAGAGAGCCTAGGCTTTCCAAAGCCAACAGCTGATGATGACGTACGTGCAAGGGCCGATTTATTTATTATTTATTCCTTTATTTATTTAATGACGTTTGGAAATTTAAATGGAAACAATTCGTGTGTAGATAAAATAAATCGTAAATAGTTTTATGTGCATGACCCGCATTTAGATTGTTTAAAATGTTTTTAAATATATATCTTATAATGGATTACAGGTTTTTAAAAATATAATATATTAAATACTATGTTATACATTTTGTGTGTGTAATGTAAATATATATGCTTTAAATGTACAAGAATTTAAATATTGCATATTAATGTTAATATATGTAGTAAAAACCGTATTAATAATTAATAACTACTTTTTAATTAATAATATTTTTGCCTTTTTTGTAAAATTTGTATAAATGTACAAAAAATTACAAATATGTATAATGTATACAAGACATTTAAAGTATTCAAGTTTAATTATATATATATATATATATATATATATTATGTACACGTGTACGATTTAAATGTAGTAAATTTGAAATATTATTAAATAAGTCATAAATATTATGTTTGTGTGTATAAAATTGTAAAAATGTAGAATATGAATAATTTAAATTCAATTGTATTATAATAAAAAATATAAAATGATAAATAAAATGACAAATGGTTATATTATTTTATACCGTTTTAATCATGATATAATATGATAATTTATAAAATCTAGGTTTTTATCCTATTAACAACTATTACAAACTTCTGCAGATCTACGGTATACTATAAAACAAAAAAACTTGCTTAATAGCACTAATGTAAACTTCAGTGCCTCTTAACTATTAGTCACTGATGTCATGTTTATAGATGACCATCACGGTAACCAGAACACCCCTCCCCCACCCCCAGCCAAAACATTTATTATATTTCCTCCAGAGCAATATATCTCCTAGATGAAGTTTGCAGGGACTCTGTTTTGAGTTCACAAGTTCTCTCCACACATTAGTCCCGTGGAGGCACACAATTGGTTCGGTCGGTTAATCTGCCCAAAGATTAAGACACAACAAAACCCGCAACAGCCAACCACTGGTGAGACATTGTTGCGTAAATCATTTCAATCTGGCCCCCTATGAGCCTCCCTAGTATGAGTGAATGTATTACTTTTTATCCGTTTTCAACACAGTCCATTCACAGAAGTGTCACTTTGGCTGCACCATATTACCACAACCTTGAGCTATGAATGTTAAACTGCATCTCAAAGCGGTTTGTGATTCAGTGTAAATCCAAATGATCTAATGCAATTCTGCTCCATAATCTTCATAAATTAGGGGCTTAGGGTTCGATCATTTAGTATCATTTGGTCTTGACCCTCTCTCACTAAGCTGTCATGGGAAAGGTCACTAGGAAAACACTGAGCTGGTAGGCTGATAAGGCTTAGGCAAATGGAGGGTGATGGAGGAAACAACGACTGCAGATGCAAACGCAAAACTTTATATGAAGATTGCTGGTTACTTTTTATAAAAAAAAAAAAAAAAAAAAAAAAAAATTATATATATATATATATATATATAACCTATATATATATATGCATGGGGTTAGTACAAGAATGTTACACTAATGCACGTTTTTCTTTGCAGGAACTTTAAATTAGTCCAATTCCAGGGAAACTGCTCCATCTAGTGGTGAGAGCAATAAAATGTTTCTGATTTAATCTGACTGATCTCAGTGGATGAACGTGACATTTTTAGAAAGAGTTTTCTTAATGACTTCCGTGCAAATTTCTATGTGATGCATACAGCAAAAATAAGTAAAAGAAAATTATAAAACGTTTATTATATATTACATATTGAACATGTACACTAGTCAACGTTTGAAGTGGATCAAAACATTTTTGTTGACTACTGTATATTAAAATGTAAATGCTATACTTTTAGCAATACTTTTCTTAATAACTCCCATATAAATGTGCATTTGCCACCAAAATATATGTACAGAAAAAGCATACTTACTTTTCTCATTTATTATATTAAAATGATAATTTAATATTTAATTTATTGTGTGTGTGTGTGTGTGTGTGTGTAATACTCCTAAACTGGAAATATCCAGACGCCCCTTCTTTTAAAACCTGGTTATCTGAGTTGGTTCATGTCATAATATTGGAAGCTATACTTTAAATGAAGCCCAAACAACATTGTCGATTCCTAAAGATATGGCAGCATGACGTCCTCAAGTCTCTGTAATAAATTTATTTAAAACACTTCCTGTTGCATTTAAACAAGTCATGTTAGCCCACCTTTTGTATTTTAGTTTTCGTCTTATTATTATTATTTATTATTATTTTTATTCCTTTTATAATTTATACTTATATTTAAATGTATATTGTGTTATATTGTTTAATATTTTGTTCTGTATTTGAAAAAAAATTAAATATAAAAAAAAAAAAAAAAAATTAAAAAGAAGGAAAAAGGGTAAAGTTTTTCTTTTTTAAATATGAAGTAATATATTATAATGAATAAATTACACAATAGGATTTATAAAATAAATGAATATATATATATATATATATATATATATACGTATATATATTCATATATATATATATATATATATATATACATACAGAAAAAAGGTTGTGAAATATATTGAAAAGAAAAAGACATTAAAAATAATAAAAAATCAATATATAAAATAGCAAATTATTATTAAAAGTAATACAAATAAAAGTATATTATTGTTTAAAATGTTATACAACTATATATATATGTGTGTGTGTGTGTGTGTGTATGTGTGTGTGAAATTATTTCATATTTTAAAATCTTATATTTTATGCAATGTATACATTTCAAATATAGCGCTATTATATATAGCTTATTGTTAGGCGATATATCTAGTTCTCCTAATGTTAATATTTTGTATAACATCCTTATATTATCTATAAAATCACACTATTTTATAATATATCACAACTTTAACCTTTTAAAATATTAGTTAGTTCGGAAACAGTCTTGATCATTTTCACAGGAATATTCTCGAATGTGCCTGCTTTGCTCCCTGCATGCTAAATATGTCAACTATTTGTCCCAAAAACGCTTTGTACTATAATATCTCATCCAAACAAACCGTGCGAAGCATATAAAAGCCTTTAAAACTTAATAAAAGTCGTGTTGATCATCTGATACGGTGACACGAGGCATCAGCTGAGAGGAGGAGGATGCTGCTGATGATGTCACTCTGCTAGTCGCTCGTGCTTCAAACGTCAACACACCGAAAGAGGGTAGATTTACTCATTTAAGCCTTTTGATATTGCACGAATACGACACGTATAGCGTCTCGACGTGTTTTTAGCTGTGTGGGGATGTCTCTTGATGTTAATTGTGTCGGTTTGTCGTCGTGTTTTGCACAACGGCGCCGCGAGCGCAAGCTAACTCTGAAACTGATAGGCGAAGTTCAAGAGCTCAATTATGTTTACTTTAAATCATAAGCTGTATCTACGCGCGCATGGGCTTGGTTTAATGCTCTATACATAAAAAAATAATGTTCACAGTTTTTGTATGTTTAGGTAACGTTAGTGAGTTTGTTGGAGGATGGCGTTTGTGAAGAGCGGATGGCTGCACAGACAAAGTGAGTGTTTATTACATCGCATTTATGTTTGAGTTGTTTTGGTGTCTAATTTAAGCATTTTCGTAATGCATATAAAAATTTAAATAGCACTTTTATCATTTAAAACCTCTTTCTAGGAACTCATGAAATATAAATAAGTTATGCGAAGTGTTTAACTTGGATGTTGAATTGAAAAGCTTTTGAGTTTTGCTTTCAGTAAAGAAGGCATGCACGAATAGTTTCCTGTCCTCTTGTTATCTTGTCAGTTTTTAGACGGAAGTTGGAAAACAGCTGAACTTTGTCTCAAGACCTAACTAGGCTAGGCTGTATCTTGTTTGTCTTTTAAGCCTTTAAGTGTTTTAAAGATCTTTTTAGATGATGACTTTAATAGTTCTGTTTGCTTCAACTTGCTTGAACTATCGAGATACAGATTACATTAACAAGTAGTCTTTGTAATTATCTATTTCATATTTTAATTATTTTATCCTGCCTTCATAATATGACAATTCAAATGTATATGCGGTTTGTAATTTAAAATTGTAAATGATAAAAAGGTTATTAAAACATTGCTGATATTAAATGCATGTAGTCTAAAGAAACTATATTACATTAAATGATTATATATTTTGTTATTTTAACACATTTATAAAATATTGCGAATTGTGCTGTCAAACGAAACGAAAATATATAATCAAATTCTTATATTTTATATAATATGTAAATATATTTAATATATAAACACATTTTCCTAAATGTACATATATTAGTGCTGTCAAATGATGAATTGCATCCAAAATAAAAAAAATTGTGTACATAATATGTGTGTGTGTGTGTGTAGATATGTGCACCTAGTATTCATCACCTTATGGGGACCAATTGTCCCCACAAAGATAGGAATACCAGTAAATTTTGACCTTGTGGGGACATTTTTTAGGTCCCCATGAGGAAACAAGCTTATAAATCACACAGAAATAAGTTTTTTGAAAATTCAAAAATGCACACAGTTTCCTGTAAGGGTTAGGTTTAGGTATAGGGTCAGTGTAGGGCAACACCACATACAGTCTGTACAGTATAAAAACCATTACGCCTATGGAATGTCTCCAAAAAACATGTAAACCCAACATTCTTTCCAAACCACTTCATGAAGAGAGCTGTAACATAATGCTTGACATTCTTGCCTTCTGTTCTGATACTACCAAGTACTTTAAAGATCTTAGAATTACATTATGGTGATGTCATCAAGATGTGACCAGAGACAGAGCCTCAGCTTTCAGTATGTCTGTTGTTAAAAAGAAGAAGATGAAAAAACTTACAGACATAAATTGGTGTTGAAAAGTGTTGAAAAGTTGGTCAACCTCACTCTTAGTTAAATAATTGTTGAAATGCAGTGTTTTTTTATGCATTGTTAAAATGCATATGTTTAAAATGCATCAAAAGTTATGGGGTGTGGAGTAGGATCTATAGGTCAGAAATTCACAGAAACAAGGCCATGAAACAGGTTAACAGTTACATCCAATAAGTTATGAGTAATGTGAATTTGATAAGATGTGATGGGAATTTGACTTACACCCAGTCTATTCGGGTCATTTTAGTGCACTCTGGAAATAAAAGATTTACGCATTATCAGACAAACAAAATTATAAAACTTCTTAACAACGGTCAACCCTTCTTTAACATTGTATGGGTGTAACTTTTTGACCTAATTTCAGTTTGACCTGAATTACAGGCAGTATAAATATTGTTTTGATACTTTGCAAACCAAGATAAAGCATGAGTCAAGTAAGGATATAAAGAGATGCCAAGTTGAAACATGGTGTAGCTGGATGTTATGAAGATTTGTTTTGAAACTGTGTTGATGCTCTGGCCTCCAGAAAAAAGTCTTAAATTTGACCCATGCTGAGGGCAAGAAAAGACAGCTGTAGAGATTTTGGAGAGGGTCCACCAGCTCCCTCCCTCACCCTTACTTTCATTTTCTCATAATCCATTGGTATTTTCTTTCAGAGTTCAGAGTTTTGTCTGAGCAAAATTTCCATGCACTCTGCCCAGTTGATCTATCACAAAAGTAATTGTTAGAAAACTAAGTGCTTTTAGTTTGTATAGCTTGTTTTGTTATTTATTTTACATCATAAGCAATACCTATATACAATCCAAAACCATAACAACATCACAGTAATCCTCAAGTAATCCACGAAACCCCAGTACACCAGTTAATGTCTGAACTCCATTAGGTAATAAAGTGAAAAGCTGCATGTTTGTAAGAAACAAATCCATCCTTAACATATAAACTCATCTACATATTGAATGGCCTAAAGGTGAGTACATTTCAGCACATTTTCATTTTTAGGTGAGCTATTCATTTAAGATGACAGTTAGGCCCTGTTATTTAGGCACAAATCTGTATATCAGCCATCTTTCACTTGATGAAAGCATAATAGACTTAGCTAGCTAGTAGAATGGGTACACAGCAGATTTCCGATGCCAGAGCCAGGCATGTGCCAATTGTACAGAGACAGAAGGCAGGAATAAGCAAAGAACTGGGCAAAGAGCCAGCAAGACTCAAAGCAATGGTGTGTACTTCTTTTGATTTTGCATCAGCCATTCAGAAAGACACATGTGCGGGTTAAGGGGCTCTGTTTTGTAAAAAAAAAATTAACAATGGACAAAAGGGGGCACAAGGCAGAGCTGTGTCCTCATCAGATGTTTGCCAGAAATCCAGTTTTCTTTGTGGGCGAGCAGCTGCTACAGGTGGTTGATTTTTCATGACATTATATTCATATATCAGCTGCAAAATCAGTTATATCCAAGTCCAAATGGATTCAGCAAGTTATTCTGCAACTAACCGTCATTACATTATTAGTAGACTGTCTGCCTAATATCTGCTAATATTTCATTGTGATTGGTACGCAATATACATTACTTTGCAAGTATATGTCAACTTATTTTACTTACCCTTAAGGCTGGAATACACGATCTGAACAGATTTTTAAAAAACATTAGGCATCATACACAACTCTGTAAATATAAATAAAGGAAAACTGGGCATCATACACTACAAGACAGAGGAATGGGCAAAATCTCAAAGTGTATTCCAGGCTTAAACCCAACGTAAAAGTATGTGTGTGTGCACTGTTGTTTGACGTTTACGAGGACAACAATTAGTTTAATGACAAAACCTCCAAAAACCTCCCTTCGGGGACATCCCAATTTGTAAAACAGTTTTGAAAATAAACTAAACAAAGTTATTTTGAAAATCTAAAACTGCACAAAGTTCCCTGTAACGGGTAGGTTTCGGTGTAGGGCAATAGCACATACAGTTTGTACAGTATAAAAATCATTACGCCTATGGAATGTCCCCATTGTGTGTGTGTGTGTGTGTGTGTGTGTGTGTTTGTTTGATGCACAGGAAATTTTACCAACTCTACAAAACATGTGCTATCGAACATGTCTTAATTAAAACCTAACAGTCCCACACAATTTTATGGCTCAAACAGTTATACAAACCTCTTTCATCTCAACCTCACCTTTGATATAGAACTTAGCAGGGAGGGGAAAAAAATAAGTACAGTAGACTGTTCAGCTGCCAAAGAATGCTCAGCAAAACAGGAAGTGCAATCAATTCACTCCAAGCACACTTCCTGCTTTAAAGGCAACAATAAAAGCCAGGTCTACTGAAGGGTGTTGTTTTAAGGGCGGTATCTTACAGGCATCACTTAGAGGGTCTAACTTTTCGAGAAGGTTTCAACTCTGCTGATCAGAACAATTTGTAGAACTTTACAGTGGGCAGGTTTCATCTTGTTCTACAAAATTAGACAGTGAAGGAGAAGTAAGAAATGGGTGTACTTTCATTTTGAAAGGGCAGACAAGTTTAGCTGGATTGGCACTTTAGCTGTTATCCATACAAGCAAACAAAATCTTTTCTGTTGTGAACCAAATAACTTTTTCACCTTTCTGCAATGAACCGAAATCTATTGATAAAACATTAGTTAAAAGTAGTTTTGTTGGCATGCCATACTGTATTTTGTTTGATTCAAAGATTTGCATTAACTGTTAATTTAGATGTTCCCATTATAGATAGATATGTTACATTTAATGTTATATATTCATCACGAATAACTAAACTTAATCACAAGGCCTAAACTTCAAATGGTCTAGAATTGCTGATATAGAATTTTAAGGTTAATGACCTGACTTACTATATTATGGTGTCTCCAGAGTGCATTAATACTTGATAACCATCTAGCAATTGGTTTAATTTAGGTTTATTACTGTTTTATTGCATTTGTTTATCTACAAGTGTGAGCATATTAGATATATTTGTCATCCTTTTATTTCTTTTCATAGGCAGAGTTTGTTGATATCATATTTTTGACCCAGATCTTATTGATTGGCACTTCTGAAAATATTGATCATGGTTCAAATGACCTTCACTTGTTATGTGACTAACTTTACACTTTATAAAAACTAGATGATTTAGAATACTTTCAGTAGACTGGACATGTTCTAGTTTTAAAACTGAACCTGCATGGGCTTCTGTTAAAAAACAAATGATGACATTTGTGATGTTGATGAAGACATAAGACAAACTGTGGCCAGATTTGTGCCAAAATGAGTCCGCTTTATAAATCGGAAAATATATAAGTCTTTAAAAATAGGACACATACTGAAGAATAAAAAAGCCCCCAAATATTCTGTTTTTAGTGTTTTTCTACTGGACTTGACCTCTAAGTTGAGGTCACGCTGGTAATTCTGCTATCAGCTGCCATGGCAACAACATCCAAACCAGTCGCCTTGAGGAAGCTAAAGCAATGAGACAAGAGACCACAGCAGGATAACAGAAAATCTATCAAGGGCACTGTTCTGCATAAGAGCTGTCTAAACTCTCTGTTCCTCTTTGACCTTTTCTAACAGAGCATCCTTTGAGAAGATAATAAAGCCCAACACACACACTACAGTCATTCACGGTAGTAACACAACTGCAAATGATCAAAGGGAGTTTTATAAACAGTTTCTATAATACAGAGGAAGTAGAACATGCTCTCACTGTGAAACTCAAACTAACTCAATTTAAATAATACAGTTAAAAAGCACAAAACAAGTGCAGCTTATAGCAATCATAACATACTGTATAGGCCCACACTTAAAACTAATGGTTCTCTATTGACACTGATACACTGTGAAATGGTAGCTTGCGAATTGTTATGGTCTTTGCACACTGAGTCTGAAATTCTTGTTAGAATTTTTTGCACGCTAAAAAAACTAATCCGACCTCACATTGTTTCAATCACATTTACACACTGCCTCCAAAACCTTTGTCCTCCATAAAAAAGGTTGGATTTTCTGAGTTTTCAGCAAGCGTACCGCAGCAAGCATTTTGGTAGGAAAGGACGATGAATATGAAAAAAGAAAAAAATGGAAAAAATCCATACGAAAATTTCTGACTCAGTGTACAAAGAGTCAAGGACCTTTACTTTAAAGAGATATTTCTACATTATTTAATCTATATAAAGTAGTTCTGGTGTTTTGTTTTGTTTTTTTGGTTGATTCAGCAATATTAAATTATATTTTAAACTTAATATAACTTAAAATTTAGTTGAGTTGCACAGGCTGCATCTGAAAACTGAAAAATGCCTTTAGACAATGCATTCCAAGGAGGAAGGCATCAAGGCACGTCCGAACAAAGTTGCCAATTTAGCTACCAGTTTTAGCTACTTTCAATTGAAAGCAGTTAGCAACACTGTGTCCAAATACAAAGTTAGCTTAACTTCCTGTCTCATGAAATACCTTCATCAAATCAATTTTTGGAGGCAGCATAGATCGAGCCTTCGCTGCCGCTGATTTCCCACAGTCCTGTGCATCCAGAAAGTTGGGTGGTCAGTTTGTGTGTAAATTTAAATTTCTATTCACCTACATTGTTGTTGTCCTGCTTTTGTCCTGACACTTCCAATGCCTAAAAGTGATTTTATTATGCAATTAAGATATAATTAAAGCTGGTTTATGTGATAAATTAGTTATTTCAGATCATGAACCTTTTATGTTTTAAACAATAAACAGTGGGAACTAGTACAGTTAAAACAGGAAGAAATTTCAGTAGTTGTAGTGCTAATTGCTAGTTGTTGGATTAAACTACACTTTACACTGTTATAAATACTCTACTTATAAGATTCATATTTTCATGTTTAATTCAGTGTTTTGCTTGCCATGTCCTTGTCATTTTATTTTTAATTTACATGTCGGTGGATTAGAAGCTTATGTATAACCATGCATAATTGTACTTAGGCAGTCTGAACTTTATGCAGAGTACAGAGAGATATTAATCTGTAGCAAACTATCATTTCTACCTCCCTCCTTCCAGACAAACAAATGGTTTCTGACATGAGTAAATATGGAGCAAATAACAAATCTCCTAGGAGAGTCACTGGCTAGAGATACAAGAACCCCAATTAAGACCAGATCATTTCTCTGTCTGGTTGAGAGGCATGGGATTAAATGAGTTAAAACATTGACTCATTAACAGAGTTAACACTGATCTAGGGTCAGCAACACATAAGATGGATCCTAAATGGTGCAGAATGCCTTGTGCTAATTATGGTCTTCTCGACATGAGACTGGCATGCGCTGTTATTAAAGGGCCTGTGGTTAATTAAGCTGCAGTCTGTCTTCCTAGACACACTTTTTCAATGTAATTAACATACATTACAATGTGGCTCGCACTTTAAAGATGTCCCAAATGTGCTTTGAATATTTTGGTACACTGAAACACACCAATATTTCGGAAGAAAAGCATCAAAAGAGAAATCCATAATTTACTGTGTCATATATGAGAATATATAAGGATATAGCCAAAAAGGATAGGATAAATAAATAAGGAACAGGTTTAACAAGTTATTCAATTCAATTTAGAACAGTGTTGTTTCTGTTCGGTTAAATAACGATGTGGCGTTCATCACTGAAAGAAATCGCAACACTTACCAAAGTTACAACAAATCTGTAATCTGTGGTAAAATGAATGCTGTATACACTCTCCTTAAAATGTGGAAACACACACTGCAAAAAGTGGCAACCTGCAACTGTTACTTGTATATATTTGTACATGATTTAACACATGTAAAATAGGTTTATTGGATTATGCAGTATTAAATAATATTAATATTATTTTTAGGTTACCATTTTTTTCAGTGCAGAAGGAAGTGACAGTTTAAAAATTGAGAACAGTGCATTTTTGTGTTGTCATGAGGAAGGAGACAGCTGTTTCAGTGGTCAGCAATGAACTGCATTCCACATACACACTCTCTCACATTGTAGTTGTCCAAGTAAATGTCATTACAGCTGCTGACTCATGGACTTCTTAGAACTAACAAGTGCTTTTACTGGTTATCCTAAAGGAGATGCAGTAATGAAGCAGCTTAAAATGGTGTGGGACTTGTGACTCCATAATGGGTGAGTCTCTCACCACAGGACTGGCTTTGAGTCTGTCAAAGCAACATTATTGATTAATGCACCTGACACTCAGTTGTGCATCGGTTCAATACATTAGTGTCCATTCCACAGCCGCTGCACTGATTTATGTTCATCTAGCAGAACTTAAGAAAGAACACTCTGTTTGTTTTGTACTGTATATCAGCATCGATCTCACATCCTCACACACCACTACTGCACCTCAAAGCTCTCTGTGCCTCTCCCATTTTTGTAAATGTCAGCTGTTTGGCTGGCACATGGTACTAAAAGCACACACAGAAAAATGATGTCATTATGACAACAGTGACAGGCTTCTCTAGTGACAATCCTGCCCATTGCATGACTTGGGATTTCAAAGAGAGATAAAATGCAGCATTAAAGTTTTGAGGTAAAGTTTGTTGTGGTAAAATAGCATCAGAGCTTTTCATCCATATAGTGATGTATATCTGTAAGTACAATGGATCATTGAAAGAGAGGGTGGGATTTTGTTTAATATTCGATGGTTGTTGATTGGACATTGAGATATGGGCGTGGCTCTCAGTAGTGAAAAATGTGCATGCGTTTGCAGGGCCAGAGCTGAAGATGACTGAAGATAAAAATGATTGAAGACATTTTACTGGAAGATCCATAATGGCTTACCAAAACATTTAATACAATGTAAGAAAATATTTGTGATATGTTGTTTGCGAACATTTCCTGACAGTCTTTTTACCCAAATAGTTCAGTTGGCATCTACCAGTGCATTACAATGTATTTACATTGTAGGTTATTGTGGTTTCTCACTAAACCACAAAGTTTATCTATACACACTTCAAGAAAAGTCTAAAAACATGGCCCAAGTGAACTGTATTGGTATGAAGGGATTTTCTGTATTGATTGTGGGTGTATTTTAAATTAAGCTGTATTGTGCTTTAGTTTTGAAAGAAATGTCCATAAGCTTAATGGTAAAGTTACTAGTCATTTCTTCAAAAGACTTTATCAGTTACCCTTTCAGTCGAATCACTTCGACGTTACATATGGGAACTCGCCAGAGAGACCTATTTGCCTTTGAGCTTT
>JAUCMU010000047.1:6239698-6252735 GCA_032275025.1 Enteromius treurensis | reverse complement strand
TATACTGTTCGTGTGTGTTTTAATATAAACATAATAAATAAACGCACCATAAACACATATATTATGTAAAGAAAAACTTTTATTTTGGATGCGATTAATCTCGATTAATCATTTGACAGCACTAATATATATATATATATATATATATATATATATTTATTTATTTTTTATATATTTTTTTTACACAAAAATAATTCAATTTAATAATACATTATCACGTTATGATACATACACACACACACACACACACACACACACACAGTAATTGTATAGCATGTATAACAATAAATGTTGGTCTGAAAAAGCAAAAAAAAATCCTATAATAAAACAAATCTAAATAAAAATAACTAACTTTAATTTACAACATAAAATATCATATTATAACATTATATAGGTTTCAGCGTGGAAGCCCTTTTCTGCCACAAAATAAAAAAAGGTAACAGCGAGTTTATATCATGCAATTCTGACTTTACAACACACAATAAAAATATTAACTCTATATGAAAATTTCCCCTCAGAATGGAGATTATGACTTATAAATAACATCTGACAATTATGAGAAAGAAACGTCAAATTATAAGACATATACTCACAACTGCGAAAAAAGTCAGAATTGCGAGATATAAATTAGCAATTGCAGAATGAATCTGAATTGTAAGATACTAACTTATGTTTTACAATTCGGACTTTTTTCGTAATTTTTATTCACATCTGAAGTCACAACGGCCTTGCACAACTTCCATACTTCAGCAACTTATCAGAGGACAAGTGGTTTAGAGAATGGGTCGATGGATGGATTCTCATGTTATTATGTAACAATCTAAATAAATAAATATATAAACAAAATAAAAACTATTTCTGAACCATTAACAGTAAACAGGACTTGAACCTACATAAGAAAAAAAAGTCTAATTTTTAAATGTGCTCTAGCTAGCTTTGTGTTTACCTTGCATCTGGACAAGAAACTCAGTCTTGATCCTGCGGGCCGCTTCGCTCTCGTTCTCGCTTCTGGAGCCGCACATGGAGTCGATCTCATCGATGAAGATGATTGAAGGCTTGTGCTCCCGAGCCAAACTGAACAGGTTCTTCACCAACCTAACAGACCCCCACAGAATCAACAACCAACATTTTAAGGATGGCCGTTTTCCATAAATACAGCATTCAAATATTCGGGCCAATAAAAAATGAGTATTTGTTTATTCTAAATGAGATCTCATGAGAAAGACATTTTTGGTCACGACATTATACAACAACCTTGTTACATTAAATCGCGAGGTTTTATTTTGGTTGAAAGCGTGTAAACCAACAAACAAAAGAAAAAAGATTTAAGATCAAGTAGAGCAAATGTATGTAAATATATTTATTGTGTTTACATTGTTTCATGTATTAATCTTGAGAGAAACGATAATATCCACATGCTCCGGTAAGATTTGTTTAATAACTAATTTATTTGATCAGAAGTATTTACATTTTGTCTAAACATTTAGTGAGATCATTTTGATTAAGGTAACTTCGAACGTCGCGAGGCAGATGAAGACATTCTGTGATCAAATACCATCAACCTGTTAAATAAATAAATGAATTAAGAAAAATTGTTATATACTGCATTATAATATAAATCCATATTAATTCATATTTATCTGTATATCTATATTAATAAAAAATAAAGCAAACACAATACTTTATATATTAAATATATATTATAAGACTACATAAAAAATACATTATAATGTGTGTATATCGTATGTATATATATATATATTTATATAATAACTATACTTTATATAAATATATATATATATATAAAATATATATTAATTAAAATATATAAATATTCTAAATAATAATTGATATTATAAATAAACAAGTAATGTTTTATTAATACTTATTAATACAATTTGATATAATAATATTTGATAATAAATTAATATACTATAAATCTGAACATTTTTAAATGACAGTAGAAGCCGTTTTGGGTCACCATTGACTTCCATCGTATTTTTTTCCTACTATGGTGACCCTAAGTCAATGGTGACCCAAAAACTTTCCAACAAACTATCTTCAAATTATCTTCCTTTGTGTACATTTTTGAAGGAGCACTCACTTCTCGCTCTCCCCCAGCCACTTGGACACCAGGTCAGACGACGAGATGGAGAAGAAGGTGGAGTTGTTGGCTTCGGTAGCCACTGCTTTGGCCAGGTAGGACTTTCCCGTTCCTGGAGGACCAAAGAGCAGAATGCCTCTCCACGGAGTGCGTTTCCCTGAGGACAGACATGAGCTTCTCAACACTTCGGAAGACATTTTTAGACATGTTAACACACGTGACCTATCGTACCAGTGAAGAGATGAGGGAATTTGATTGGCAGGATGACCGCTTCTTTAAGGGCCTCTTTGGCTCCTTCCAAACCAGCCACATCGTCCCACTTAACATTGGGTTTCTCCATGACAATAGCACCTGGGAAGTATGAAAAACCATGTTTCTTTCTGCTGTTGTGGTTTCTTTAATAAAGTCTGTTTGACACTAAACGTTCTACCTTGGAGTTGATTTTGGAATTTCTTTTTCTCCGCATCGCCGTCATCACTGTCAGTCCTGCATGAGATCAAATTTGGCATTGGGTTTACTCCGTGTGACAGGAAGTGGATTAGTGGATAGAGCAGGAAGTGGATTCTCTCACCCTTTATCGTCAGACTGGTTAACTTTGACAGGTTTGGAGGGCGGCGCGCTGTCTTTCTTCTTCAGGTACTGCTTGAGCTGCTCCGCTCGCTCCAGATACTCGGTACACTTCGCTCTGATGCTCTGCTTGGCCTTATCGCCCTGAGCATCATCTGCCCCATAAAACAGCACAATAATAATAAAACATACACAATCGTCAGGTTACAGATTTTTTGCTCAATGAACTGCACTGAACACATTTAAAATACAATTTATAGTATGCAGAAAATGTAAGTCAATAAATATCAAAATAAAACTGAAATACAGTAAATCTTATTCAAATTATAATAAGAACATTTAATAAATAACATTATGAATTGATACTAATTCTAATTATGACTGCCATTATTTGTCCATGCACATTTTATTGCCTCAATACAAGGCATTTAATGGTGAATAAAATACATTTAAGATATGAAATTCAATATGAATAAAGAAATAAGTGAGCAATATTAATAAGTAATTAATAAGTAATTAAACAGAAGATATATATATATATTTATTTATTTATTTATTTTTATTTATTTTTTTTAAATAAAAACAATCCATCTAGTTCCACAACAATAAAATGGAAGAAAACCCAATACTTTATACTAAATATATACGTATATTACAAGGCTACATATGGGTTCATCTAAATAATAAGATTATTTAAAAATACAATATTACAATGTGTGTATATTGTATGTTACTTATTTATACATATACACTGCTCAAGAAGGGAACACTTAAACAGCACACAACGTTACTCCAAGTCAAACACACTTCTGTGAAATCAAACTGGCCACTTATGAAGCAGCACTGACTGACAATCAAGGCGCTACCAGGAGACAGGCCAGTACATAAGAAAATGTGGAAGAGGCTGTAGGAGGGCAACAACCCAGCAGCAGGACCGCTACCTCCAGGAGGAGCACTGCCAGAGCCCTGCAAAATGACCTCCAGCAGGCCACAAATGTGCATGTGTCTGCTCAAACGGTCTGAAACACACTCCATGAGGGTGGGATGAGGGCCCGACG
Source organism: Enteromius treurensis (assembly GCA_032275025.1). Classification (NCBI taxonomy): domain Eukaryota; kingdom Metazoa; phylum Chordata; class Actinopteri; order Cypriniformes; family Cyprinidae; genus Enteromius; species Enteromius treurensis. Next base: position 6,249,006 of record JAUCMU010000047.1, on the reverse strand, counting down.
TTCACAGGTGTGGGTTGTGCTTACAGCCCAACACTGTGCAGGACGTTTGGCATTTGCCAGAGAACACCAAAACTGGCAAATTTGCCACCGTAGGGAGGCATTGTAGCGAGGTCATACAGGCACGTGGAGGAAGTGGATGCTGAGCCTCATTTTGACTTGTTTTAAGAACATTATATCAAAGTTGGATCAGCCTGTAGTGTGTTTTTCCACTTCAATTTTGAGTGAGACTCCAAATCCAGACTTCCATGGGTTAATACATTGGATAATTGATCATTTTTGTGTGATTTTGTTGTCAGCACATTCAACTATGTAAAGAACAAAGTATTTAATAAGAACATTTCATTCATTCAGATCCAGGATGTTATTTTTAGTGTTCCCTTTATTTTTTGGAGCAGTAAATACAAGTAAAACTATATTTAAAAAATTAAATATATCATATAACAAATTATACATGGATCTTTATATTAAATATTCTAATTAATAATTAATTTTACAAACACACAATTAATGTTTCTTAAATATCTATTAATAATATATTATTATATATATATTTTATTATAGATTAATATACTATTAATTTTAAACATTTTAAATTCATATAGAATGTTTAAATGCAAATGAACACGAAAACAGAATTAATTATATTTAACAATTCCATGTTTTGGCTTTTGGCTTCTTACATTTTACCACGTGAAGAAAATACTGGATTGAATGTTGATAGAGGCGCAGAGCTTCCTCGTAGTTTTTGGCCTTGTCCTCCTCAGAGGCTCTGCTGGCCAAATCAATGGCTTTCTATTGAGCACAAGAGACATTCAAAACACTCACCAAAGCTATATGTTCACACTGTGGAAATAATATAAAATTATTTATAATATTCGTACATAACCTTATTCAGTACACAAGTGATATTTAAATTGTTTAATGCCAAATAAAATGAATAATAAATAGTTACACAAACACCCACATATAGAGGACTTGATCAGGGGCCTGTAGTGCATAAAAGGTACTAGTCTTAACAGTAAGTCTTTAAGACTGGTCAGTTACATAAAAATGTATATTAGTTATTAAGGTAAATACAACAAATAAAACCGGTTACTCTTGGCTGACTAGCTCTTAAGACACTGTCCGTTTAAATTTTTCAACTCTTCAAATCTATAAGTGAACATTAAATCTGTGTTGAACTGTGTTTGTTAAATAAGATGATGTTATAGTGTGGTGTAATGTGCTGGAAACTGGTTAGACCAGTTTAAAGACATACAAGAGAAGATAAAAACGTACAAGACAGAAGCTTAAAAAAACTGTACAATGTATGAAATATGTTAAGGAGCGCTTTCTTCAATGTAGCTACGTAAGACGTGACGTGTAACGTATCGAAATAATAAACAAGCCACCTAAATAAAACGAACACATTCATGTTTACCGGTTAAACAGTGCTAATATACCAAACCTCAGCATTTCCGACTGTATGTTGTCGAAGCATACTTTTGATCAAAACAGAAAAATGACGACTAGTATAACAATAATACACGTATTATATATATAAAAGCATGGAAATGCCCACTATTGAGGCTGTCATATCGCTTGTAAAGACTCTCACCTGTAAATTGGCATTCGTCATTGTGGACGCTGTGTTGGAGGTGCGCGTTTAATGTGTTACTACAAGAACCGTTCAAATATATACATGTTTTAAGGGGATGTGTCGCGGAATCTCGGTGTGTCGGTAAATCTGTGCGCGTCTCGCGCACTTCCGCGTCAACTGTTTACAGCGACGTCACGGGTGACGAGCGCCGCGCCACACCTTTCCCGAGCATCGGACACGCCTTCCTACAATAAACACAGCCTACATGAAACAATAAAATACAGAATCAAATCAAATATAAATTCACGTTTTAAACAAATAAATAGATTTTATATTAGAACCCCTCAGATAATACGCTATAAAGCAGCATTTTCGTTTACATGTATTGCCTGGAGTTTTCTTGTACGGACAAAAAGATTTTAAAAAAAAATGTTAAGAAACACCATTTATTGAAGAAAATATTTAGTCCAAAATGCATTTTAGTTGAGCCTAAATATGGCAATAAAAAATACACATAAACTAGCCTAGAAATTGTTTTACAAATAAGTCAAATTAAAACTAAATATTAAAATAAATCATGTTTTGTGTATGCAATTAAATGTATTTTTTATTTTAAATAGTAAAAAGACGTTAAAATCAGGATTTTCATTTATTGTTTTGACAAATTTACATTTTAGCACACTTCTCACACAGACAAAATGCGACAAAAAATGTTAATTAACAAATATTTTACGCACCAAGATTTGAACAAAGGCTGAACTCCATTTCAGCAGAAAATAAATATGGCGAGAAAAACTACTCATCAAAGAGCCATGAATAATCTTGCATAATCTTTTTATTTTTTAGCAAGCATTGAGCTTCTTTTTATTATTATTATTATTATGTCACAACTATTTGTTATTTGGTTGTGAAGTTTCCCTTTCTTTGTTTTAGCAGTCCTATGACACTGATTCATGGCCTCTTTTGAAGAAAACATGCTATTAATTCAAATAAAGTTGCAAGCTACAAGACACTACTAAATTAATAATATCAAAATAATTGATTAGTTTTACAAAACAAGTATTAAAACATTTTATTTCTTCAAAAAAAAAAAAAAAAACAGAAGCTGCTTCTTACAAAATATACGCATTCTGTGAATGCTTTAGACTTAAAAAAAAAAAAAGTAAATAATGTCGTAAGATTTCCGAGATGAAGAATAAGCAGTTTTGCTTTTCTGTGCATTGTTGCAAGCAAGCACCATTATAAGATGGGCTGTACGAGACAGGAAAGCGCCTCCTCTCTCAGGAGGATATAGTGCATTCATTTTTCATCAACCTAAAAACAAGGAGGGCAGCGAGAGCTAAGAGCAAGCCCGGCGCTCATCAACTGCCTCCGTTCAGCAGCGGCAGGCGCAGGACTCTCAGGATACGCTCGTTCTTCGTCAGATCCTCCGGCAGTTCATTGTTCTGCATAAAAAAAACACACACACACACACAATCATTCATCTGTGCTTTTATCATTTGCTGTGAAGTGAAGTTGATTACTGAAGCACTGATCACATTTTAGCTATATTAGCACGCTCAAACTGACCAGCAGATGGCAGCACTATTTTTTTCAATTAGAAATTTTTTGCTATTGTTGTTATTTAAATAAATAAATTATAACTAATATATTGTATTGAAGAAATATCTGCAAGTTACTATTAATGTGATTTATATATATTTGGTTTGTTTTGAATAATTTAAATAAAGCCTGGAAATGGATAAATATTGTGTCTTATAAAATGAATGACACAAATAAATGAGACTTTATGTAAAATAATAACTGTGCAATTTATTGATCAATTATTATATATTTGAGTTTGTTTTGAACAACTTAAAGCCTACAAATAAGATTAAATACACATATTCGATAGATAGATTTTATATATTTTTTTTTATTATTTGTATGAATTAATATGTTATAATCCACATGTCTCACCTTGTTGGGTAAAGCTGGATCAGCACTAGCCTTCAACAAAAGTTCGACAGTTTTTGGATTGCCGCCCATGACGGCGGCATGAAGAGCTGTAGAGCCGTTCTGGATTCAATGACAAAACACACACACACACAGTCACAACTGAACCACTTTCTGGACTTCTTGACATCAGATGCTGCTGCTGTACCTTCAGAAGTCCAAGTGAAGGAGAGAACTTGAGGAGCTCTTCGATGACGTTACAGTTGCCTTTATGTGCCGCCTTGAACAGAGCCGTGGAGCCGTCCTTCAGCCACAAACACCACAGAGAACACAACAAACAAGGCCTTTGTCAAACACTTCATGCATCTTTTATGAACTTCTTTTCTTTTCCGCCTGGCTGAACAGTTTGTGGCAAACCAGGGAAGAGTATAAAGAGATATGGGGAAAATGTTTTGGAAAATAAAATAATTAAATGGGAATTTAATAAACAACAATTACTTAAAAATAACAGTAATAAAACTATAATATATATATTTATTTAAACAGAAAAAAATTAATTAATAAAAATAAAATAAAATAAATGTTTTTGAACATACTTTTCTGTCTGCATCACGGTCTGCACCTCGCAGCAGAAGAACTTTGACCACCTCACTGTGTCCCATCTGGGCTGCCATCCAGAGCGGAGCTGTGCCATCCTGACCCAAAAACACAATCAACTACATAATAACAAAAACCAAACTAATTAATACCAAAATATAAATCAGACCTCTCGAGGTTGATTGACTTTGGCCCCGGATGACAAAAGCTGCCGTATAACGGTCACATGACCCTCTTGGGACGCCAAAAATAAGGCAGTCGCACCATCCTGAAACAGAGAAGATATGTATGATCAAAATGGTATTTAGAGAATATGACAACAGAACAGATGAACAAGAAATCGACAATAATATGTTTCACACATAAAATCGCTTTACATTAAATAACATTAATGAAACCCTAATTAAATAAAACCTAAATAAGACAAAAAAGACATAAGTAAAAACAAACAAATATACAAATATTACATTACACTGAAATAATTATTAATTAATACAAATAATAAAAAAAAAACATTCAACAAAAATAAATTAAAAATTAATAAAATGTAAAAAACCACATATAAATAAAATGAATAATGTACAAAAAATAATTAAGAAATACTTAATAGCACAGAAATTGAATTAAAAATGTAACAAAAAAATTAATTAATGTAAATATATTCTATAATATTAAAAATACATATTATATTAGATTAAAATAACATCACACTAAATAAAAAACAAAATTAAACATTCAATTAAAAATAAACAAATACATATAATAACAAGTAAAATAATCAAAAAAAGTGTAAAACAAAGTAGACAAATATTACATTAGGTTAAAATAACATTTTACATATAAATGATATGCTATTTAAAATATTTACAAAAAATTATGTGAAAATATTTGGTTTCTCCCAAGGACATGTTTTAATTTAAACTCTGTCTTAAGAGCAGAGTCAGCAGAAACCCTAGAGGAAGTGGCACAATCAAGCAGCAGGCGTTTAGGCCTCATGAGTGGAAGAAAGTTGGCTAACATTGAGCTGGTCGTGGACACTGGCGCCGTTCTTCAGAAGCGTCTCCACCACGCTGCAGTGACCGTACTGACAGGCTGCGGAGAGCGCCGTGCCACCATCCTGAAGATCACAAACCAGTCCGTTTACTCACAGTCTCAGCATACCTCAGACTCTTGTAGATCTGAATCACAGCACACCTTTGTCCGAAACTCTGTGGACGCTCCAAACTCAAACAGCAGCTTGACTATTTCATTGTGGCCCTGCTGTGAAGCGAAGAAGAGAGCGGTGGAACCTGTCTGAGGAACAGAGACGTCATCAACACACACACACACATCTGAGGAGTCATATTAGCAACCTGACACTCCAGCTCAGACAGAAATAACTTTCACTGCTGCTTATTGCCAGTGAGACCTCAACAGAAAGGCTGCTGAGGAACAGAAAATATTAAGAGCCAAAACAAACTAATAAACAAACAGACAGACTAGATTACATTAGATTAATAATGCAATTAATTAAAAATATAAATATAACATTAATAGATAATATTGAATACATTTTTTTATATAAAAATGTTTTTTATTTATAAAGGTTTTTATTAAATATTGGATAATTACAAACGTTTCTGATTTAATAGCAACAGTTTTGTTTACAACAAAATGAAACACTGTTAAAATTCTTGTGGGGTCTGTATCTCTTTTGTGATACTTCATATACTAATATTTATATATGTTATAATATATAAATATATTAATATTTGTTAGATTTGTGTGCGTGTTTGTGTATATATACACACACATTATAAAAAGGCTATATTCACTAAATAAATATTGGCTATAAAAATAACATTTACCTAAAATTGAATTAAAATACAAAAACTATTAAAATAAATTGTATTAATTAGTAGTATGTTAATATGAATCTTAAACAAAATGATTAATGAACCAATAAAAAAAATAAATTAAAATAAATTAAAAATAAAACCATAAATAAAACCACTGAATTAAATTAAAATAACTACATTAACAATTTACATTTAAAAATGTATTAGAAATTAATGCATAAATATATGAATGTGTAAACTAAAATCTTATTAAACATAATAAATATATTTTATCATAAATATAATAATAATATATAACAAATAAATGAATATAAAAAATGAATAACATATTTATTATAAATAAAATTAAAAGTAAAATTGATTAAAATAAAAATACAATAAAATCAAGGAATACATAAACATGTAATAAAATAACATTACATTAAATAACAAATATATAAAGAATTACATAAAAAAATAAATTAACACATATAATATTGAAAAATCCCAAATAAATATATTACATTTATTTAAAAATAAATAAATAAACAAACAAATAATTAGTGCATTGAATTAAAATAAAATTATATAAAAAACATTCATAAAAAAATTATAAAAAATATATATATATTATTAAAAAAAACATATATACATATATATAGAAATAAAAACATTTCATCCAAATAAATAAAATCTTAGGCTAAAGATGGATGTTTTCCGGTAGCTTAAGCGGGAAAATGTGTTGATTCAATAATATGAGACCAATTTATTACAAACCACTCTAAAATAAGTCCATTATTACAGTCCATCTAAGAGTACCTCTCTCTGCAGATTAATATCTGCTCCTTGCATGATGAGCTCCCGAACACACTCATAGTGACCGCTGTATGAAGCCACCATTAACGCTGAGGTACCGTACTGTGAAAACACACACAAACAATATAATATGTCATACAATCACAAGGGGGGCAGTGAAGCGTGTGTGAAGGAAGAAGCTCGTACTCCATCTTTGCAGTCGACATCCACTCGGCCGCTGTTCAACAACAGCTGAAGCAAAGCCAAGTTTCCTTTCCTCGCTGCCCAAAACACAGCGTTGGCAAGCGGCGTCTCCTTCTGTTAGACGCACACAAACATAAACACACGAGCACAGACGATCAGCATTTCTGTGACAGATCACAATATTACCTCATGTGCACATTAAACATGCCTAAATACAGTTTATATTACCTTATATCATTGAAAGGATATTAGAAAAAATCTTCTTAGTCAACAGGGTCAAAATTAGCAAAGTAATGTTATAATGTAATTAAATTGTATCTTTAGGGGTTTCTTAAAGAAAAAAAATCATTAAAGTAAATGAACTGAATAAAACCCATTTAAAGTGTAAATGAATAGAAATAATAATCTACACTAACATATACATTAATATATGTATATATTTACATTTTATTAATTATTTCACTATTAAAAGGCCTAAACATGTATACATATATATATATATATATATGTATATATATACACACACGTTTGGTTATAGCATACTATAATATATAACAAAATAACAAGAATTTTAAATACATTTAAATAAATTGTATTTAAATTTTTTATACTGACAAATCAATTTATATTTGCTCTTTTTTGTAAGATACATTTTTCAAATAAATATTATAACATTACTTCATAAATTCAAAAGAATAAGATTAAAAAAGGGTTAAAAAAAATTCTGAATTTGAAAAAAAAAAAATTTGCATTCTGTAATAAATATTGGGGAAAAAAATCATAGGAAAAAATTTAATAGTTTGTAGTCTATAATATTTATAGCTTATAATATAATATAAAACAATTGCATTCACTTAAAAAATAAAATATATATTATACGATACTTTAGCGTAAGCTTCGGTTACCATGGTGACTTTTAAAAGGGTGGGGTGGGCGGACAGTCGTCAGAAGGCCACACGCCACGCGCGTGACTGAGAGAAAAACTCTCCTAAATTGTTATTCGGTGACACGGTTATTAGTCTTCGTCTTAGGGCATTTTAAGATGACACAGATAATGTCTTACCAGAGCAAATGTTCATGTTTACCTTGAAAGACATGCTGTGAATCTCATTCGTGCCTCATCTTGCAGCTTCGCGCGGTGCTCTCTATAATGTCCGTCCGCAGCGCGCGGTCATCCCGGTGGCTGTCTGACCTAGTGGATAAACGGCGCTGTTTACTGCAGCAAGTGCTTCACGGAAAAACAACACGAACAGAGCGACAGGTTCTGCATCAGCTGCAGATTCCCTCGTACCCCTCTCTCTCTGTCTCTCTCTCTCGCGCGCGCACACACAGTATATGTGTTGTATTCGTCAACGAACGGTTCTTTTGAGTCGAATCTTTTCTATGAATCAGTTCAACCAGTTCACAAAACGATCTGAATGATTAGTGAACGAATCGATTATAATTACAATTGAAAGGATAGTTAGGCAGGTTAGTGAAGTGTTTTATTTTGATTGTCATTGATTCTTGTTTTTGACCCCGGAGTTTAATGTGTAATGTACTTCATAATGTTGGTAGTATATCAATATGGTACAAGTTAAGTAATTAGGTTATATACAATGCATCAAATTGAAACATTACTAAATATTGTTACATTTTCTGAGGGGCCTGTATCACTTCTGAAATAATTTTAAAACTATATATATATTTAATAGAATGATGCATAATTGTCAGATTTTAAAGTTAATTTTGTAATGAAAATTGTAAGGATATTCGCTATCTTTATTTAATACAGCAAAATCATTTGGTAAGAAAAATACTGAATCTATTTATAATATAATATAATATAATATAATATAATATAATATAATACAATTTGTGCTGTCCAATGATTAATTGCATCCAAAATAAGTTTTTGCCTACATAATATATCTGTGTGTACTGTGTTTATTAAGTATATACAAATACACACACACATGCATGTATATATATATATATATATATATATATATATATATATATTTTTTTTTTTTTTTTTTTTTTTTTTTTTTTTTAATGGTTATGTTTATATGTATACATTTATTTATAATATAAATTATATGAATATAAATATAGACATATGTGTATTTATATATTCATAATAAATATACATTGTACATGCACATATAAACTTTTATCTTGTATTTAGTTAAAAGCAATGAATCATTTGACAGCACTAAATAATATATATAATATGATATAATATAATAGCTTACAGTGAAATAAACCTTAAACATGTTAGTTATAGTAAATTATAAAAAAAATAATCAAAGTACAAAAATATGGTCATATATATATATATATATATATATATATATATATATATATATATATTACTAAACAAAGTAAAATATATACATACA
>JAUCMU010000047.1:6224930-6239598 GCA_032275025.1 Enteromius treurensis | reverse complement strand
CTAAACAAAGTAAAATATATGCATACAATTAAGGGCTATAGTGTGAAATATAAACGTATCATTTAAAAACGAAAAACATATAAGCAATAGCACAAAAAAACCCTTATCTTTTTGTTTAATAAGCCAATAAGAAAAATTGGCTATAAAAATAACATTTACTCAAAATTGTATTAAAATACAAAAACTATTAAAATTAATTGTATTAATTAGTAGTATGTTAATATGAGTCTTAAACAAAATGAATAATGAACAAATAAAAAATATAAATACATTTATTTTTAACTTAATTAAATTTAAAATAAAACCATAAATAAAACCACTGAATTAAATTAAAATAACTACATTAACAAAAATACCTTTAAAAATGTATTAAAAATTAATGCATAAATATATGAATGTGTAAACAAAAATCTAATTAAACATAATAAATATATTTTATCATAAATATAATAATAATATATAACAAATACATGAATAAATATAAATAAATGAATAATATATTTATTATAAATAATTATATAATTAGTTATAGTAAATTATAAAAAAATTATAATAATAAAAAAATAATCAAAGTACAAAAATATGGTCATATATATATATATATATATTACTAAACAAAGTAAAATATATGCATAAAATTAAGGGCCATAGTGTGTAATATAAACGTATCATATAAAAACGAAAAACATATAAGCAATAGCACAAAAAAACCTAATCTTTTTGTTTAATAAGCCAAAGTAATTTTTATAAGGCAAATTGCAAGGCTATTGACTTGTTCCAGACTGTGCCCTGTGCAGAGGCAATCATGGGATGAAGCGTAATAACAGGGGTAAATTATGACAGCATTATGACAGCACTGAAGAACACATAGCTAAGTGAGAAGAAGAAAGACACATGACTCAGCAGTCACCCCCGTAATAAAGGCCTTGCTCTGGTTGGACTATACTTTGAGGATATAATGTCTGTAGTAGTATGTTCATTATATTCCCAACAAGAATCAAGTCAGACATAACACGTCAGGCATCCATACACTGCTGACTCAGTCTTCATTTAAATATTCAATAACAAACGGAAAAAGATGTCATGCGAACCAACACATCAGATTTCTTAGTACCACATTTCGGAAAGCTTTGCGTGCAGCAGTCTCGTTGGTTTTGGTGAAGATGTTGGTTAGGTTTAAATGTTTTGGGTCTTGTTAATTAGTGGCTTCCTCTTGAAGGATGACGTAGTACGTATAGCAAGTTGGAACAGTATGGACACACCTTCAGCATGAAGGTATATAACAGAGAGGACATGCTTCAGTTTCATCCACACACACACACTTCCTGCAGAGCAACATGTTCGGTAAGTCTGGAAGGAAACACACATTCGGTTTAGACCTCGTTGTTTAAATATTCATATGAAATATTTAATTCTATTGCGCAACCAAAAATATAACTGAAATTGGGAATCTTTATTTATTTGTATAATACAGTCTAAGACAAAGAACTAAAAATAACTGTTCTTCTAGAAACAAGTATTTATCGGAACCAAATGGGGCTCTTTTTATTGATTTATTTTGCATAATAACTTAATTATTCTAAGAATACAAACTTATACTTATACAAAATGATTAAACATTTTGAACCTAAGCAATTTCAGTTGTTTAAATATTTATATTACATATTTAGTCAAATAGCTGAAACAAAAATGTAATCTAAATTGAGCTAATTAGTTTTTAATATTTTATTATAATTTTATTTTTTATTTATTAGTGCTGTCAAGCGATTAATCGCGATAAATCACATCGGAAATAAAAGTGTTTGTTTACATAATATATGTGAGTGTGCTGTTTGTGTGTGTGTATATATACACACACACATACAGTATTTATTTATGTTCATATAATTGATATTATAAATATAAACATTTGAAATGTATAATCTTAGCATATGTTTTCTTAAATATATACATGCATGTGTGTATTTATATATACATAATAAACAAACACAGCACACACACATATATTATGTAAACAAAACCTTTATTTTGGATGTGATTAATAAATTATATATATAATATATATATAATATATAAAGGGAATTAGTTTAAGAATAAGAACAAAATCAAGTTATCAGGGTTTTTAAAGCAAATAACTATGTTTATTTGCTTACCTGTTTTAAATATTATAAGCAAGTTCAGCTGTTTCAGTATTCATTAAATATGTATCCACGTAATGACATAAGAATGTAATGCAATGTAAACTGTTTAAATTTAAACTGGAATACGTCGTCGGGTTCCAAAAGTTCCAAGTTCTAAATATGAGTTTAAATTGCTACTTTAGCGGAAGCTACGGTTACCATGGTGACTTTTAAAAGGGTGGGGTGGGCGGACAGTCGTCAATACCAAAAACGTAACGGCTCACTATTTTTTTATAGAGATAAAAAAAAACTCATACTTTTGTATTTCTTTCTAACCTAAATTGTGCTTTTTTTTTTTACTTATTCATCATTTGTTTTTGTAAAAGTGAATTCGTCAGAATAAAAACTCAACAAAAACTAAATGTAGGTTTAAATGTAATTTGTGTTTTGTATAGATAAACATCAAGCACACTGGGTGGTGCTGTCTTCTCTCCTGATGTGTGCACCTCTGCTGGTGGCAGCAGATTCAGAGGAAGAGGCCCCTTCAGATTGGACACTGTGGAAAAGCCTTCATCAGATATCCTACGATGAAGAGGTTGGTTATAAACATTTGGGTGTGGCTTAAAGGGACAGTTCGCGCAATTTCGTTTAGCGCTAGTAAATTTATTAAACAATTACAATGAAACGGGAAAAAACACATTTAAAGGAGAAATTTAAGAAGAAAGAATGAAACGGTATTTTTTTCACTCGTTTAAAACTAAAAGATTTATTTACAACAGTGCAGAAGGGTAAAAAAAAAATTTCAGGTGAACTGTTCCTTTAAAAGCTCGTGTAAATTAAAGATTTGAAATGCTGTTGTGATCTTGAGGCATTTAAAGTCAGTTTGTTGTTTTTAAGAAATGACATGCTGTAATCCTTATTGTCTTTATACCTGTAGAGTGACAACCTCCAGAGAAAGGTGATCTGGGAGACCAACATGCGAATGATTGAGAAAAACAACGACGATTTTCACTTCGGATTGTCAACGTTTAGCATGGCAATGAACAAATACGGTGACCTTGTGAGTAAAACAGAAGAAAACGTGCACAACTGAAATCATAAACACTGAAAAACCAATTTTTATGCACGTTTTGGAGTATCACATAAAAAAAATTTTTTAGATTGAAATGCCAAAAAACGCATGCGCACATCTGAGTGGGAAAAACGTATTATCCGATAAGAAAAAGTATAATGGAAACACGTGTACCGAATAAAATTGTATCCACGATACAATTTCTTTCTCTTCGACTCAATGGTAATTTATTCGAAAATATTCCAGTTCTGCGCATAAGTTAAATTTGAATCTTTGGATAGCAACACTGTTAAAGGTGGACTTATACTGACACCTAGTGATGTAACATCCTGTAACATTGTGTTTTAAATAATGCTTCTCATCCTCAGACCAAGATGGAGTATAAACGCTTGTTGGGCGCCACAATTAACGGTCCAATAAATAGGAGAGGAAAGACTTCTTCTGCTCAAGCACTCCGTGTAAATGCCAACAGACTGGGATTGACCAATGTAGACTATCGCGCACAAGGATATGTGACTGAAGTCAAAGATCAGGTGGGCTGATCATCACTGATTTGCTTATTTTGTATTCCCAAGTAGCACATTATACTGCATGTTAGATGCTGAAGTGATTGATTTGTCATGCCTTTACAGGGATACTGTGGGTCTTGCTGGGCCTTTAGCACTACCGGAGCCATTGAAGGACAAATGTTCAAGAGGACGGGACGGTTGGTGTCCCTCAGCGAGCAGCAGCTGGTGGACTGTTCCAGATCGTACGGGACGTATGGTTGCAGTGGGGCATGGATGGCAAACGCTTATGATTATGTGATTCATAAAGGGTTGGAGAGCACTACCACTTACCCCTATACATCAGCGGTGAGTGTTCTTGGTCATTTAACTCGTTCTTCATCATGTGATGTAGCCGATCTGAAAGTGTGTTTACTGGATCTGGTTTCATCAGGATACTCAGCCCTGTTTCTACGACAGAAGTTCAGTTGTCGCCAGAATCAGTGACTACAGGTTCATCCCAGCAGGAGATGAGCAGGCTCTGGCTGACGCCGTGGCTACCATCGGACCAATCACTGTCGCCATCGATGCTGATCATCCCAGTTTCCTCTTCTACAGTTCAGGTACGATTTCCACCCTGGAAAGGAAATTATTCATATTAATAGTTAACATAAATATAATTATCTCAACAGGAATCTACAAGGAATCTCACTGTAACCCTAACAACCTCAACCATGCTGTGCTTGTTGTTGGTTATGGCTCAGAGGGGGGCAAAGATTACTGGATAATCAAGAACAGGTAAGAAGACGCCCATCGTTTCAGTACATCAGCACTCCACATACACTGATAGCAACACAACAAACTTCATACAACACTCCTGTTTTTAACTTCAGTACCATTACAATGATTGTGCTGCGGTGCTACCATGCTGGACTCAGATGATAAAACTCGTGCGTCATAGAATACCATGCTTTTACAGGTGTACATATCCCTAGACACACAAAATTAACCAAAACATTGTTTTTTTCTTTCTTTTTTCAGTTGGGGAACAGGATGGGGTGAAGGAGGCTACATGCGTATGATCCGCAATGGCAAAAACACCTGCGGGATCGCCAGCTATGCTCTTTATCCCATTGTGTGAGAAGAACCAGACATTTCCAAATAAAGACTTATAAAGCCTGAACTTTGCGTCAGAATCAGTTCATTTCATTCAGTTCAATTATTACACTAAAGAGCTGTACTTTAGTCCTGCAAAAGGAAATTAGTTACTTGCAGTTCAAGATTTTTTTTTTCCACAACCTCTCCCACTGTGCAAACTTGCATGCTGCTTCTTCTTTTTTTTTTAACCCTCCAATGCATACCCAGGTGTGTTTGAGCCTACAAGACTTTTGTTCTCACAATGGGCTACTCATGGAAATGAGGTCATGTGCTTAAATGTTGTGACTAGTTGAGTGTGCCGATTAACCCGTGCTGTCAACGACAGGATTGTTGTGCAGTCTTGTGGAAACCATATCTAGTTGGCACATTGCATACATGATAAAAGGGCTTTAAAAATAAAAAACAATGTCACAGAAAAATTCTAAAAAGTTTAATGAAAATATTTCAATAATAAAATGGAACAAATAAATCCTTTTTTTTGGTCAGTTATAAATAATTTCTTACAATAAAATAAGCCACTGTTAGTTGCGAGACATAAAAAGTTAATTATTTATGAAGTTCCTTTAGGTCACGGATATTCCTTGACTTTCTTATTGGTGGTGCACACAGCAAGTGTGTAAAAAACCTTGCCCTACCTCACCTCTGTACACACTGCTATCACACACACCTGGAAACAGGAAGAAAAGGGATTTTTGAACCAGGAGGGAGGACCACACGTAGGTTTTTATTGTAGGAGCATGGTGAAGGAGACAATCGAGTGTGTTTTTTCAACTCTTATTTCCCCAATAATGGTGTTGCAGTAAATGCATATGGTGTGTACATTTATGAATGGCTAAGTTCTTATTCCTGGGAGTCCAAATTATGTGGACTGGAGTAGCGCTGCTGTTCTCTCTGGATCTCTGGGTATCTGCAGAGGAGTTAGGACGTCCAACGACATTCTGGTGGGACAATGATATCACAAAACAGAGTGTTCAGCGGTCATGGGGGCATGTTTTCAGAAAGTACTGTGATTCATCACATGTAAAGGTAAGATTGTTAATAATAAACCAAAACTCTTAATCCAGCCTAAGCAGATAAAACCACCTTAAACCAGCTAATAGCATATAAACTTATTTAGATGTTTTTTCATCTGTGATATCTTGTACATTTGTTTGTTTTGTTTGTTTGTTTAAGCTATGAAACAAATATCGAACTAGGTTACTCTGGTTGGATGCCTCAACTACTTCTGTTGCAGTTTTATTGTTCGTAGTTAATTGTAGTTTCATTTTACACTGTGCAAATTTAGGACCCCCGTGCCAAACAAGTTCAAACATGTTTTTTTTAAGGTATGTTAGATAATAGATATAGTTTGAAGCCAGCACAAAGTGAAGAAACCCTCATTTTCTGCGCTGTGCACAGCATTCATGTTGTTGCAGTGGCTTGTCTATTTATGTCAGTTTTTTAAAAGTAATATATCATGTGAAAGGGTGAAAGTCCAGATTCCCAGCTTATCTAAACCACAGCCCTTAGGCAGAAACCATGAGTAGGAATGTGCAAATGCCAAATGCCACCTTTTGTATTGTAGGTTTTCCAATATGTTTGCACATGTTTGTATCCCATATGATGATTCTGTATGCATTTGCACCATTACAGGACTGTGATCGTGGTTATTACAGGGAGAGAAGTGGACCGCATAGGGGACTGTGCGTGCCATGTAACTGCAATGGCCTGTCCGATGACTGTGACCCACATACTGGAAAATGTTTGGTAGCACATTTTTCTAAAATGTCTTTTGAGAAACTTCATTGTAAAATTCATGGTTAAAAAACCTGGCACCTGTGGTTGCCAAATATTCAAAGCAAAACTACCCAATTGCTCCTCAAAACTAGCCCAATTGCTTTCCATGGGGGATTCCCAGTTCCAGTGGGGTATTTTTTTGGCGGGCTTCCCCCAACGAAAGTTGCATGTCTCTTAAATAGCTGCAAATATATTATGTAATTTTTCTGCTTTAGTACAAACATACAGCACCTTTAACAACTTAAATGTTACCTAATACCTAAGTACATACATAAGTGCACAGCTGAAAAGAAAAAAGAACAACATCAGATATGAAATGTAACGCTGGAAATGTCAATTCATGGATATTCACTCTAAATTCTTTTTAACTTGCACAACGGTATACTACCGTAGATTTGTTCTCTGTATATAGTAAGGACAATTATTGTTTGCTAATTAATAGGTTTTTACTGTAGCATCTTTTACAGTAAAAATAACATCAAAAGTGATTTTAATCTCTGTTATTATTTGTCCTTCACCTTTTTGTTACCTGTCACTTGTACCGTAAAAAAAAGATATTTCACAGATTATAGATCAAGAATGTCAGATATAAGGAATGCACTTATAATAATATATATATATATACAATTTTATTGTATTTTATTTATTATTTTTATATTATATATTTTTTATATTTTATGTATTATTTGTAGATTGTTAATCAGTTTCTACATTCATCTACAATAACAAGACCATATTTGTAATTGTATAAATTTAAACATATATGATAACCTCAATAATGTCAATCTTTATGAGTAATGGATCTTCACTTTATTGTTATGTGCTCAGGTTATTTTTTGTGTTGTCACGCTGAAATTATGCCATATTTGCAGAACTGCCAGTTTAATACAGCCGGCGACCACTGTGAGCGCTGTCTGGAGGGTTATTACGGCAGTGCTGTTATGAGAACCTGTCATATGTGTCCATGTCCCTTAGCAGACCCATCCAACAGGTTATTTAAACACTATTTTATTGCTTATTTAATTTTTTGTTATTAATTTATTAAAACATTGTTTACTAATTTGCTGTGCAGTTTTGCGGTCGGATGCCTCAGGGTTGGAGATGAGTTTGATTGTTTGTGCAAACCTGGTTACACCGGACTTCGATGTGAAAGGTGTCTTTAAAAAATATAAATATACATAAACATTCACACACATAATAATATGCATGCGATTACAAAAAAAAAATTCATTTAAACACAGAAAAGCATGAATGTTTTTAAGAGATTTACCAACCCAGTCTCATGCCCATTCATGCATATTTTATGAGGTGGCTAATTCGTACGAATTCTCACGAGTTGCTAATTTGTAGGAATTTGTACAAACAACCTACAACTAACCCCGCCTCTAAACCGACCTGTCACTGGGGTTTAGACAAATCTACAAAATCGTGAGGTCGTACGAATTTGTATGCATTAGCACGATTATGCCACCTCGTACGAATACATACAAATTTACTTATTTTAGGTGTGCACTTGGATACTACGGCAATCCTTTAGTGGAAAGAGGAAGTTGTCAGCCATGTGACTGTGACCACGCTTATGTATGTGACCCGCTAACAGGTGGTAAGCAAGCTCTCCTGATTTACATAACAACAATAATTTAAAATTTGACTTAATTTAAAAAATACAATAATGCAATTTTATTTAGATGCTAAAATTAATTAATTTATTATTTCTCATAGATTGTTATGAGGCTGATGACCCGGACACTGGAGACTGCCTCGGTTTGTTCGTCACAAACTTATATGTGAAAAATATTTTATTGTGGGCCTATATATTCCTGCATGGGGCTGTTTGTATTTTTCAGTAATCATGTGATATTTATTCATAGGCATTGACTAACTCCAACCCTTTTCCTGTTAGAGTGCGATATCTGCACCATCAGGTTATTAAATGATCTTAAAGTGATGGACGATGAGTTCTCCAGACTGAAGTCTCAACTCGAGTCTTATGGTCAAAATTATACGTCATACACAGGACTGGAAAAACTTGAAGATAACATTGCTGCTACAAAGGTCCCCTACAAGAGTCTTCCTCGCTTAAGTGAACTTGAGATACCAAGTATTTCAACACAATGTTTTTCTGACGATCAATTTCGCATCTTTAGGTTTTGGTCTATAAGTACTCTGAATCTGTCTTCACATTGAAACCAAAGGTTTTGGAGCTTGAATCTGATCTTGCAATGATCATAGATGACCTCACTGGTCTTAATGACAAGGTACTGTTACCATTTATAGTGGTTTATCTTTATGTTGTCCAGAAAATAGAGCATGAAATGCGTTGTCGTCATTACCTGACCTAGAATTACAAGCACAACTTGTGTTTGTTTCTATAGGCATTTGAGATGTTCTGTACTGCAGGTCAGTTGTTAAAGACACTAGACAAAACCTATCAAAGAGGAGACAACCTACGATCTGAGAGTGTGAAGCTCTTACGAAAGATACACGGTGAAGCTACTATATCCAGCTGGGATTTCAAAGCCAATTTCTTCTTGAAATGTCTTTCTCCATCTTGCTCACTTTTCCATCTTGACCCTCATAGAGTTCTTGGACGAGTTGAAGCGATCCAACCAAACAGGTGGGAACACAGAGGAGGCAACCAGGATGATAAAAGAAGCCCGCTGGATGCTGGAGAAGATGCGAAGACAAAGCTGTAGGGCTCAGAGAGAACTGGCTAACGAGGAGCTCCGAAAAGCACGAACACGTGGGTCAATTGCCTAATAATCAGATCAATTAAAACATGAGTGCATGATCTTGGAGGACCAATGTCCCGCAGAGTTTATCTCTAACTGGTCCCAACACAGCTGCGTGAAGTTTCCAGTGGAAGACCTTGAATAGCTGATATCGGGCCAGATTTATATCAGATTATAACATGTATGGAAGTTTTCACTCTTCTAAAGCCAAAAAATAACATATGTTTGAAGATTTAAGAAGCATGTCATGTTTACTGTTTCTCTGACAAGTAATCCCAGTAATTCTACTCTGAAATGTGTGATATGGGGCGAAATGCCTTTATTTTTGCAGTACCCATTTCAACAGCTAGCTGTCAGTCTTATATACTGCAGTGGGCGTTAATATGCACTGCTCTTGGTATATTGCGCTGGTCTTTATGGAAATTAGATATTGCATATGTGTTCCTTAATGCACACATTATCAGTAATTCACTGTAGAAGTGTCCACTCCTATTGACGCTAGGAATTGCCCTTTAACACTAATTTGCTCTGTTCAGTAAATCTTGCCCTTAGAAGGGTTTTATTTGGGTTGGAGCTAAACTCTGCAGGATATACATCCTCCAGGAGCCAGAATTGACAACTTTTAGGATTTTTAGTAACAAAGCTTGATTTCAAGAGTGCTTGTTTCTCTAACAGTACTTAACCTCATCTTGAATGACTTGATGGTTCCTCTGGATGGCTCCTTGGTAGTGGTTGATCATATCAGGCAAAAGCTCATGGATCAGGCAGAAGATCTTAAAGATATACAAGAAGCGCTTATAGATGCACAGCTTGACGTGATGAAGGCCAATACTGTGAATTTACTCAACGAGGAACAGCTGATAAATATTTTGGTATACAGTAGTTGGCCAACTATGGTTTCAAACTTTTTTTACCAACTGCTATATAAGATCTGCATTTGTTCACGCCTTCGTTGGTTGTTTGTTCAACAGAAACAATTTAAGGTATTGAGGAAAGACCAAGGTAATATCATGGCCAATATGAACATGACCAGAGAGACACTGAAAGAGACTTGGGACTTCCAGATGATGATGGCTGACCTAACAAAGGTGACATGTAATGATATTCTTTTGTAAAACGTTCAACAGTTTGGATACTTACCTTTCGTCCTCTGCCAGGAAATGAGTCATCTAGCAGCTTTGATTGATGGAGCAAAAAACAATCTAGCAGCGAAACTTGAGCTCCTCGCCAATGCAACCGCTAAGGCAGGGATTGTGCGACAGGCTGAGGAGCATGCACAGGAACTTATGAAGCTGGCTATGGACTTTCAGATGTAAGGCCTCTATAGATCTTGAAACCACATTTTTTTGTTTTTGTGATGTTTTAATGACTTAATGTGTTTTGTAGGTTTATACAGAGCATCACCAATGCAACCACTGTTCAGAAAGCAATCGAAGCCATCAATGCATTTCGAAACGTCATTGATGCCATAAAGGAGGCGGAAGCTGCCGCCAAACATGCTAAAGAATTGGCAGATCAAGCTTTTGAGGTATAAGTGATAATATATGGTCGATGTTTAAATATTATAATATTTCGTCAAAATGAATCCAAAAATAAACTCTAAAATCAATGCTAGAAGGGAACTTACTTGCCGTGATTTTATAACGTAAAGGGATGTTACCTTTTTTTGAAAATACATTTTAAAGTTTAATGTATTATTAAAAGTCTAGGAAATCAAACTTACGCTGTTTCTTTGAATTTCATGTCCCAGGATGCGCGAAGACAAGATCTACAAAATAAGGCCAATAATTTGAAAAACCTTTCAAATACTCTGCTGGTGAATGCCAAGGAAGCGAAGATACAGCTAGAAGGTTGCCATTGTCACATTTAGCACTGGACTTCAATGTCATCACCATTTATCTTTTGACAACTCTTTTAGGGTTTATTTAAAGTGACCCTATTATGGGTAATGAAAGGTTCATATTTTGGTTTTGAGAGTACTCACAAGTTAGTCTGGCCATTAGTAAAAATGAAACCTAGTAAAATATGTTTAAATCACAGTGAGAACAGTAAAAACACTGCATTTAAACAAAACACAATACGACACTGCGCTTACCTTTAAAATTTAAATATAGGTCGTAAAAGGTACTTGCAGAAACAACCCATACGGGCGTATTAGTTGGAGGACAGGCTCAGTACTCAACAACATTTCACTGTCTTATAATATGCATTTATTTTTTTACCTTCTTTCTTCAACGTCTCCCAAACTATTAGTTGATTTTTTTTTCCAAAGTCCTCCCTTGTGTGACACTATCTGCGGTGATTGGTCTGATTTGTCTAATTTTTATTACATCTTACCTGTAATGCCTGACAAAGCAGTGTTTAAAGGCAGTGCTGCTTTGTGTACAGCGTTACCGAGCAAACCATTATTTTACGGCTCCAAAAGCGACGCATAGTGGCAAAGAATGAATCTGCATTTTCATTGAGACTCACAGTATGTTATGTCCATGTACTGAACTCTTATTATTCAACCATGCCAAGGTAAATTCAGTTATCCATTCTATGGCCCCTTTAAGCGTTTCGAAGAGTGCACTCACAATTAGAGCAGACTAGTGAGTAGATGAGTTTACTGACTTAAGGACAATGTAGCCTAAAGTGCTAAACTTGAAATCATATGAACTCAAAGGCATGTTGCGCTGTTTAGTAACAAAACTGTCATCAGCAGATGTCGCTCAAAAATGTGAAGCTTACAAGAACCTGATCCAGCAGGCCAAAGACAAACAGAACGCGCTGAAGCAAGTCTTGCAAGATGTGTTGGAGAGGATGAACAACACCAAAAGTGGTGAGAAGCTCGTTTCGCTCAAACATTTTTCCACACTAAACATCATCATGGTCTTGACTTCGGTGGTTTGATTTTTTTTTTTAGATGATATTCGTGACCTCATAGACCAAGCCAAAAAAGGTGCAGCAGATGTGAACGCCACGGCAGACGACGCAATAAGCAGAATGCAAAACATCAGTGAAGAACTTCGCAAAATCAAGATTTTCTCTCAAGATTCAAACGTGAACAACTTACTTGATGACGTCAACAAAACACGTCAGTCTCCTCAATTCATCTTCCATAAGTTCATATAAAAAAGTATGAGCGTATATACGCATCTGTCCTGGTTCCTTTTATTCTGAGGGAACATGACGTTTTACGTTTTACAGTGACAGAACTGGATCAGGCTTTCCCTTCGCTGATTGACAAACTAAACCAAATGGAGAACCAAAGCATGCCTAGTCCAGGCAACATGTCCAGCAGCATCCAGAAAATCAAAGACTTGATCGAACAGACCAGAGATGCAGCCAACAGGGTGAGTTTGTTCTAAAGCAGAGATGTTTCTCCAGCCGCCTCCAGATGTTTATCTCATTGCTTTTCTCTTACGTTTCTAGATCAGGGGGCCGATCTTGTTTTCTGGCGAAGCTCACATTGAACTTCGACCTCCTAAAGACTTAGAAGACTTCCGAACCTTTACTGCTCTTAATCTTACTCTGCACCAACCAAAAGCTCGAGGCGATGGAAGACGTAGACGCCAACTGGGCGGTGAACCCAATCAGTTTGTTCTTTACCTCGGGAATAAGCATGTGAGGAGGACTTTGATTACTTACTTTATTAGGGATGCATCATTGTATATATAGTCCACTGTTTTACCTGTAGTTCTCCCAATCAACAGACAGTCAAGGATTTCATTGGCCTGGTCGTGAAGAATGATGTCCTGTTTTGTGTCTACAAAGTGGGTGGCCGTTTTTACGAGATAAAGACCAGCGAAATCAGCAAGTCCAATTATGACAAAGCCTTTATGGATAGGGTGGATTTCCGCAGGTAAGCTCAGTTACTACAGTAGATCTCCACAGATTACAAACGTTAGCATTTCTGAAAACCATTTATGCCTTTTTTTAAATTCTCAAATCAGAGTTTATCAAGATGCACAGGTTATATACACAGAGACTTTCACTTCAACTGAACCCAAAGTGCTGCCGCCAATGACTAATAAGCCTAGTGGCATGAATGGGCTGCTTGATCTGGATCCCGATGAAGTTGTCTTATATGTAGGTGGATATCCAGAGGATTTTAAGGTAAGTAAGTCAACAAAAGAGTTGGAAAAAGAAGAAAAACACCTTTTCTGACTGCATTATCTGCATTTTTCCCCGGTTTGGATTTTAAAATGTGAATTTTTGTTAATATATTATGAATTTGTCCTTCTAGCCACCTGAAGAACTTCGGTACCCAGGATACAAGGGCTGCATTGAGTTCTCTACGTTAAACGATCGTATCCTTAGTTTGTTCAACTTTCAGCGTGCCATCAACGTCACAAAAAATGACACATGTAAAAGGTATGCAATAATGCTATCGTAAGCCATCGGACATTGTTTTTCTTTCAGGTGAAGTCTTGATCTCTCCTTTAGAGTTAATTGTTCCTGTTTACCATTTCTAGGGGAAAAGTCCACATGTTGGGAGATTATTTCGATGGCACAGGTTATGGAAAGGTTGCTGTATCACGTTTGAACGGTATTGTTAAGTTCTATGTTAGGAGTCATCAAATGGATGCAGTGCTCTTTTATGTGGGAAACAAGGTAAAAACCTACAAAAGATTTGAATCGCATTACCAAGTTTCAAACATCAGACACCAATATCTAGCATTTCATTCCAGATATTAAAAAAAATCTTAAATCTTAGAAGTTTTTGTTTGTTTGTTGTTTACAGCTCTCACACTTCTTGGTTACACTAGAAGGAGGCTACATTGTTTTGCAAGGAAAAAACAAGAACACAACCATTTTTGAAAAGTCAAAAGTAATAGCATTTCCCCAGGTAAGTAACTATTTCCTTCACATTAATATTATTATTAATATTAGTGCTGTCAAATTATTGATCAAACCCAAAATAAAAGTTTTTGTTTATTTAATATATGAGGGTGTGTATTTATGTATATATAAATACAAACACATGTATGCATATATTTAAGAAAAAATGCTATTTATATATTAAATATATTTATATGTAGTAATATAAATATATAAATGTATATACACGTAAATATTTTCATAATGCTGTATGTGTGCATTTTTATATATACATAATTAATAAATGCATACACACACACACACATATATACAAAAACTCACAAAAATTAAAGGAACACTTTTTTTTATTGGGCCTGGCATGAAATCAATTAAACCTGTCTGATGATTTTCTGGTTGATTAAGCAGCTGAGGTCATTGGTAATCACTTTCAGCTGTATTGGTGTTCATGGACTTAACGACAGGTGCACTACAGTGGCAACAATTACAAAACCCTCAAAACAG
>JAUCMU010000047.1:6203621-6215320 GCA_032275025.1 Enteromius treurensis | reverse complement strand
ACACACACACACACACACACACATATATATATATATATATATATATATATATACACACACACACACACACACACACATATACACATATATGTATGTATATATATGTGTGTATATGTATATATATGTGTGTATATGTATATATGTATGTATATATATGTATATATGTGTGTGTGTGTGTGTATGTATATGTATATATGCATGTATATATATATATATGTATATATGTATACAGTATATACTGTATTTATGGAACATTAACTTTACTTGATACCCTAATGATTTTTGGCATAAAAGAAAAATCGACAATTTTGACCCATACAATGTATTGCTGGCTATTGCTCCAAATACATATGACTGGCTCCAGGGTCACATTCATTCAGTCATTAGTTTGTAATGAAAAGCGTCAGAATGGGTATGATTTAGCTCAAATCAGGATTACTTGAGTGCTAGCTATTTTGGGTCAAAATGTTGGCTTGCAGATGGACTAACATTTAGCTATTGGTTTGATTATTTGTTCTGACAGTAACTAAGGGAACAGGGTTGAAGGCATGTTTAAAGCTTGTTGAATTAAACACCGTAAATGCCAGGCTTATTAGTAAAAGTAAAAACCATTGAGAAAGGTTTCTCAAAATAAATATTAACTAAAATAACATTTAAATAATATATTAAAAACAACACCGTTCAGCCAGATCTTCTCTTGACATCACAGACAACAAATAATAATTATGATGGGTGTGTAGATGAATGGCTGTTTGCCTGGTCCATGTAGCCCGAGGCATGGGCGCAAACTGCACAATAATCCTCCTATTAAACACATGAAGATTATAATGTGCATTATATGTGATTAGAGTGATAAAAGCAAAAGAGTGTCCTGGAAAATCCAGCGGAAAATCATCTTTGGTATCATTTTGACTTGAGATACATGACTAATAGTAATCAAAAGGACTAATATTGCTTTAAACCGAAGCAGCATGTTAGAAATTCATACGCGGAGCCTGAGGATTTATGTCAGTAGAAGCTGCTACTTAAGACATTCTTAAGGATACAGATGTTCATGGATATTAAGTCTAATGCTGTTAGGAGCTCAGCGCTTTGGCTTTATGCGGATAATTCGTTGTTTAATGCAAAATATAATCTTATGAGCAGGCAGGCACAGAGTTATGAATCATTCACAAAGCTGTATTAAATGTGTATGTGTATATTTAAATATAAATAAATTTCTGGCTAAACTTATGTCATATCCCATGATTCCCTGTTCTGTTTGCAGGACCCACAGTCCACTGATGAGCTTCGGTGCCAGTTTTGTCAGCTTCTTGGTAAGTGAACTCACCTAAATAGTTTTTAGTTTTGACACAGGCACAGCCTCCTAGAGAAGCGAAAGTGTCTCTAAAGTTCATAAAACTCTAGTAAACTGATGTTTAACTGACATGCTGGAAACACCACACGAATGGCTGTCATCAGCTGGGCAGCCCAGGGTGGTTTTCTTTCTTATGTAATTAGTTTGACATCAGCCCATCATTTCTAGTCTATCTCTGTTATCCGTGTTATGTGACACAGTCAGCACATGCTCTTATTCACAGTCCTGTTTCCTGCAGCGCTGCTCTCCGATCACCCTGGACATTAAAAGGAGTTAGATGACAGGAAGTGAAATAATGGCAAGAAAGAAACTATATGTTTATAAGAGCAAATTATTTTTGGTGATATTTGTCTCCCAAGTGATTTAGTTTTTTTAGTATTTTATTTTTATAGGAGAATACCAAGTGCGTTTTGTAGAATATAAAAATATAAAATGTTATTTTATATATATATATTTTTTTTTTCATATATATATATAATTAATTAATATATATATATATATATATTTTTTTTTTTAAATAGAAGAGTAGTTTATTAAAAAGTGTTTTTTTAATTTCATTGTAGACATTAGTAAAATATTTATTTCCATAAAGAGATATTTTATTTTATGCCAGATATTATATATTTTATTTATAAATAAATAAACAACAAAAAGTAAACAACAAAAAATTTATTTATTTTTTTACAAAGTGTCTATTTTAAAATTTCACAACTAAAATAAATTAAATAATATAAAATTAAAAACACTTGCTTTTCTCCTATAAAATAAAACAAACAATAAAATAAAATGAAATTTCACTTTGTATTCTTTAAAAATGCAAATTAAATGAATAAACATTTTTTATAATAATAATGATCATATATATATTTTTTTTTTCATTTGAATTATCTGAAATTTATACTTCTATTTTCTAGAATTAAAGACTTTTTTTTTTAAATAGTGGTTTTAAGGGAGGTTTTATTTTATTGGTATTCATTTTATTTTTTTTATTTTAGATGTCCCTATATTTAAAAGATTTTTTTTTTCTGCAAAGTGAAAATTAAGTGCCCTTAATGTAATAACGGTAATATGTGGACCAGCACATAGCACGCTATGTCTGCAGCACACACTATGTTGAAAGTGCGTAGTATGCATAGAATACCCGAACTATTCTTGTATAATAGGTACTGTTTCACATTCTATTTTAAAAAATAGTAGGAGGTGTTCAGTTTAAGCTGTGCAGCATGCAGCAAGCACACTGTCCAAACGCCGCCTGAGTTTCTCATCAAAAGTTGGGGAACCGACCTGACCTTGTCACAAGCTCTAATGTCAAAGCCGGTGCCCCAGGATGTGAATTGTGATGTCACTACGATGTCGTTTGGGCCCTCGACGGGAATTTGTGGCATGAGAAAAACTACTCAGCACTAATGTTTCTCTAACATAGAGAGGTTACTTTACCAAGAGACCTCCTGAAGCGCTCTGAGTTATTGTTGGACACTAGTGTAGTTGCCATGGTTTAGCTTTAGCTAATAATAAACACCTTATATTGTAAGACTATGGTGTAATATAGAAGATATATAATTACATTGTGCAACAATGATAGCCATTGTGACCGCATGAAAGGCTCCCTCAGTGCTAGGAACATTTGATTCTTCATTGATTTTCATCTGTTCTGTAGTTTGACTTCCTTCAATCATATAACCATTTCTTGTCATGTGTTATAAAGGTTTAACTTGTTAAAGAAAGAATATCTCTTAAGGAACATGCTCATTTAGATATGTGTTTGTTCACTTTTAATGAATGTTTTGCTCAGTCAGACTTTTAATCACCGGAGTGTCTATTTACTCTAAGCGCAAACAGCCTCTCTTGTTGGCAGAGGCTATTTACACTAACTCCGCCCACCAACGTGTGATTGGATTAGTCAACATTACAGAAGACGGATATTTGTTGTCAGCTCCGGTGGTGCAGATGATAATGCAGGTGTCGTAGTAATTTTGACGCGATCGACCCGGGTTCAAAACCACTTTTTCACCCTTTTCAAATGGCAAATCACATCAGAAAAACATTTGTTTTCAATAAAAACAAAGCAAATGATCAAATAGTTAAAAATAAAGTATTGGGTAGGTGTTATATCCTCATAAGGTGGCATCTACTTAATAATTTTAATTGAAATAAAAATTTAAGTTACTATCGCGTGCCGTTTTATAATGTGCAACAATACTGAGGTGCAGATAATTGCCACTATTACGGTTTTACGGTTATTACGGTTAAATTACGGTTGGGTCGATAGACGATGCCATTGTCCATCACCGATTGCCGATAGACATCACGGTGCTGTGCAGGCATCGCGATCCTCCGCCCCGCCGCCACAGCAGCAACCAGCTCGCGGAAAACACACTTATATGGCGGGATTGGCGGCAAATCTATACCATTAACAAGCGAGCGCACCACCTGAAGCCGGCAAGCGCGGTAAATCATTTCCGTGAAAGGAAAACAGATGTACATGATAAGAAAAGGGTTCGCGAGCTCATATCAAACCTCGCGCGCGCTTGATGTATCATCCCTGCGCTCGATCTTCTATCACCTGCTCGCACAAACACTGTTTTTGTCATTTTTGTCAGTCGTGGGGCGGGGCTTGGTGTTTTAGTTAAAACTAAACAACCGCCGCCTACGACG
Organism: Enteromius treurensis; assembly: GCA_032275025.1. Taxonomy (NCBI): domain Eukaryota; kingdom Metazoa; phylum Chordata; class Actinopteri; order Cypriniformes; family Cyprinidae; genus Enteromius; species Enteromius treurensis. Next base: position 6,211,308 of record JAUCMU010000047.1, on the reverse strand, counting down.
ACGATGCCATCGTCCATCGCAATGTTTCACATAAGACATCGTACGATGCCAAATTGGTCGACATCGCCCAACCCTAGTATAAATAAGAGTCATTCGCGTTTCGCTGTATACGTATACATTTTTTATCGTGTTGGCGTTTCGTCCACACAGATCCGGCATTTTAGGAGACTGAAATCGGGTCCCAAAGTGGATAAATCTGAAAGCGACACCCTTGCGGTTTCGTGTGTACAGCTAATCCGTATATTTTGTGAAACGATGATGTCATCAAATCACGTGTCTGCTGCGTCACTCGCCAACTTCGTCTTCTTCTTCTTGGTTTGTATACAGCGCGCATGCTCAAAGTCTTCTTCTCTGTTTATAGTGTATCTCTATGGCAGAATTACAGCGCCCCATACTGGTCTGGCATATATACTACATAATTTTCAGTGGTTTCGTGTTTACGCAAAATTTTTTTAGAACGAGGGAAAAAAATAATCGGATAGGGAACGCACCGGCTTCGTGTGGACGGAGTCTAAAAGAAAATCATGGAATTTAACAATTTTAAACATTTATAGTGTAAATAGCATCTATCGCTATAAGCCGCAAATAGCCGGTGCCTTTAATCATATGGTAATGGGTTCAAATCCCGTGCTACACAGGACTTTTTTCATGTCTGGAACTGTTGGTTTAGACTAAAGAATGTGCTAAATGAATGTACCTAAGTAAACGTACAGGTACAGTTGAGGACAAAAGTTTCAGATTCTGCAAAAATGTTAATTATTTTTACCAAAATAAGAGGGATCGTATAAAATGCATGTCATTGTTTATTTAGTACTGACCTGAATAAGATATTTTACATAAAAGATGTTCATATAAAGTCCACAGCAGAGAAAATAATAGCAATTTATATAAAAAAAATTACTGTTCAAAAGTTTACAATCCCTTGATTTTTAATACTATGTAGTTACCTGTATTAAACATAGCTGGGGTTTTTTGGTGTTTTTTTGGGTTAGTGATAGTTGTTCATGTTCCCTTGTTATCCTGAACATTTAAACTGCCTGCTGTTCTTCAGAAAAATCCTTCAAGTCCCACAAACTCTTTAGTTTTCTAGCATTTGTATGTGTTTGAACCCGTTCCAGCAGTGACTGTGTGAATTTTTTAACAATGACATGATCCAGCTTTTAACACTGAGGACAGTTGAGGTACTCATGTTTTTTTCCAGTTTTGCAGTCCTAATATTTGTGTGATCGTAGAATGCCATGATGACCTTCGAAGAGGAAAAAATGCAGATGGCCAGCGACGACCTGAGAACTACTGAAAAGCTTTGTGAGAGTGACAACACCGGCGTCATCGAGACCATCCGCAACAAAATCAAGAAGAGCGTGAGTTTGTACCAGTGTGAGACGGCAGGACGCACTGAATGTGTTTGCCAGATTCTTCACATTAATGGCTATGCTTTTTATCTTTGCCCCAGATGGACTCGCAGAGATCAGGAGTGGAGATTGTGGATCGTCTTCAGAGACAGATCATCGTGGCTGACTGCCAGGTTTATCTTGCCGTGCTGTCCTTCGTCAAACAGGAGCTATCAGGTGCATTCCACATGTTGGGGTTTTATAAACCAGCTTGAAACTTCATATGCGTCATTTGCATGTTATTGTGTTGGGGGGAGTAAACAAACGTAAATGTCTTTTTTACTTAGAAAAAAAATTACTGAACATTAAGCAGTGTCTTTTTTTTTCCTTTTTTTTTTGAGATTTATTCATTTTATTGTTAATTTTATCATTATTAATATATTTTATTGTGTTATTCTAATTTACTTTTTATGTAATTAAATGTCTTTAATTTAATTTTAAATGCTTTTTAAATTAATTAATTAAAATAATCATAATGCATTTAATATTAACAGTATTATGACAACTATGATTATTTATATTTACTTTTTATTACTGTAGGCATACACAAATTTGGATGATTAAAAATGATTCAGCTTCTCTCCAAAAATTATAATAGGCTAAATCATGCAGTTATTTTTATTTAATCACATTTGTATTCATTTATTAAAATAGTTTTAATTAAAAAAAAATAAAAATTTACTTTATTATGGCCTGTCGCCCCTCAGCATACATCAAAGGAGGCTGGATCCTCCGTAAGGCCTGGAAAATGTACAACAAATGCTACAGTGACATCAGCCAGCTGCAGGAAGCCTGTCACCGTCATTCCTCCGACCAGCAGGGGGCGCTGGCCTCCGATCAGGCCAACCACAACACCTCATCCGAGAGCAGCGGCCAGGTGACAGAAGAGGTTCTGGACCGCCTGAAGGGTTCAGTCAGCTTCGGCTATGGGCTCTTTCACTTGTGTATTTCAATGGTGCCTCCACACCTGCTCAAGATCGTCAACCTGCTGGGCTTCCCTGGAGACCGTCACCAAGGCCTCGACTCATTAGCATACGCCAGCGAGAGCAAGGATATGAAGGCGCCACTCGCCACGTAAGCTGATTTTTTTTTCTCTTGCAGGTCAATCCAGCATTTGACATACTTTTCTGATAAGCTTAGCATTTGCGGAAATGTTTAGCGCTCGTACGTCAGAAGGAAAACCTCTCGCTGCTGATGTGTGAACACACGCTGTCACATGTTCAACTGGTTTCACACTGAGGTTACATAATTGATGGCATCTGAAAGGTCACAATTAGAGATAAAGGGCATTAGATAGAAAGGTCATGTGAACGTGTGCAAGCAAATGCTACCACACAAAACTCTTTCATTATAGGAATGTGCATTTTTCTCTGCTTGCTCAGACAGTAGAGCTTTAGGCTTTTAATCATAAGGTTGTGGTTTCGAATCCCATGCAGAGTGGGAATTTTTTAGATATGAGAACATCTAATGAGCTAATTGAATTATTTGTGCGAGTAGATTACATAGAAAGTCAATAAAAGGAAGTGAAGAGACGCGATTAAAGTTTAGGTGATGAAAGCGCCGCGATTTAAGCGACATGAATGACGCAGATTAGGCAAATTGATTTAGGTGACACAAATTATGCAGTTTAGGGGACATGGTTTAGGTGGCGACTTAAAACGATACTATTGAGTAGGGCGATTTAATCATCAATTTATTCATGCCGGTTCTTTGATTAGCTGTAAATCTAAATCAGCTGTTTTTAAAACGAGCAGCAGTTGATACACAGAGCAGTAGATCACTGGGCGAACTACATAATATCCCGTTCAAGATCGAAACGCGATGATAGGCGATGCGTATTACTTTATATAGACAACGTGATTGCCTCGATTCAGCAGTTTACAGCTCATACTGCATCTTCTCCAAAATTTGAAACATTTCAACAACAGCCTAGAAACCACATAGAACAAAAATAGAACAGAACAACATTATTTCACTTTAACAACTTATCAACAGCTAGAGCACTTTACTAACAACCTATCAACCGCCATAACACCTTATCAACCACCTAGCAACCGCCAGAGTACTTTATTAACAACTTATCAACAGCCATAACACCTTATCAACCGCCAGAGCACTTTATTAACAACCTATCAACCGCCATAACACCTTATCAACCACCTAGCAACCGCCATAACACCTTATCAACCACCTAGCAACCGCCAGAGTACTTTATTAACAACTGATCAACCGCCAGAACACCTTATCAACCACCTAGCAACCGCCATAACGCCTTATCAACCACCTAGCAACCGCCAGAGTACTTTATTAACAACCTATCAACCGCCAGAACACCTTATCAACCACCTAGCAACCGCCAGAACACCTTAACAACAGCCTAGCAACCACTCAAAATACTCTAACTTTATAACAAATGTAGTACTTTCAAATACCATTCCTATTTTCCTCATAAAATGTAAATATCTAGTCTACTTTGATAATTTCAGAGATTTTTACTTCAACTACATCGCTCGAAATCGCTCTTTCAGTTCTCTTTGGACACATTGTTCTCGGCAGTGGATGCCAGAGGCTGACAGATTGCGCAGCAGCTCTAATAATAGAGATGAATTTAAGCATACTTAATCCAGCCCGAGATAAAACGCTCCGAATTTGTTTTTCAGATGAAAAGATACTGCTGTGCTGCAGTAGCAGTTTGTACACAGCACATATTTAACCAAACACAACTAATAAACATGCAGACTGTGTTATTATATGTACCCTTGCCTTCTTTTCTCTCGTTTCTCTCTCAGTTTGGCTCTTTTGTGGTACCACACCGTGGTGCAACCCTTCTTCGCTCTGGACGGCTCTGACTCGCACGCCGGGCTCCTGGAGGCCAAAGCCATTCTGCAGAAGAAGGCCATGGTTTACCCAAACTCCTCTCTCTTCATCTTCTTCAAGGGACGGGTGCAGAGATTAGAGGTGGCTATGCAGGGAATTCGCATTGGAGGTTATGAAAGCAGAGCAGATGCTTGGAGCTTGATAATCGACTGGCGTGATTAAATCATTGAAATAATAGTGCGGTTTATGCTTCACTGATATTTAATTACTATGCAACCGCCACAATAACTTCCTTCATGTAGCGAGAGTGTTAGGAAGGCATCCAAAGCCAACCATTAATATCAGTCATCTCCAGTACAAATTATACACTCAATACAGTGTGTAATTTATATTACACTAGAGAAAAACAATAGCATGCAAAATTAATGCAATATGTTAAATATTTATTATACATTCATTTCTGTTCTTGTGTGTGTGTGTGTGTGTGTATATATATTTCTTTATAATTAATATATATATATTTTTTTACTCCCCAGTGCCAAATCAACAGTGCACTGGCATCATTTCAGGATGCTCTGGAGTTCGCCTCTGACCAAAGAGAGATTCAACACGTGTGCCTCTATGAAATAGGTACAACTTTGTAGTACAGTCATTTATTTAATATTTTGTCCAGTTTGATTGAATTTTGGACTGGCAATTAAAGACAATTAAAGTATGCAGTTACTTTCCAACCAATAAATAATTCAGTGTATGATTTGTTGTGGATCTGCAGGCTGGTGTAGCATGATAGAGATGAACTTTGAAGATGCCTACAGGTCTTTTGAGCGGCTGAAGAATGAATCCCGATGGTCACAGTGTTACTACGCTTACCTCACTGGAGGTCAGATCATGTTCTCTCTCAAACTCTCTCTTAATGGCTCTTTAAAATAATCGTTTTATTAAAGCCTTGTACTTCTCCACTCACACAGTATGTCAGGGGGCTTCTGGTGATCTAGAGGGAGCCAAAGCTGTTTTCCGAGATGTCCAGAAACTTTTCAAACGCAAGAACAATCAGATTGAGCAGTTTGCACTGAAAAGAGTAAGTTAACTTGTCATATATTAATTGTAAAACTTTTTTTTGCAGGTATGATTTCAAATGTTACATTTAACTCATAATTACTATAATTTATACATATACATTTGCAGTTAAAATAGTTCTGCTAAAAATATTATGCCATAATATTTATTTATATATTATAAATATAATATATGAATAATAATAATAATGTAATATTAGTATTAAGTTTTTCTCTTAATTTATAACTCTCTCATATATATATATATATAATATATATATTTTTTTTTTAAATTTATTATTTATTATTATATTTTTTATATAAGCACACACATACAGCATATATTTTGATATTTTGAAATATTTTCATAATCTATATTTCAAATATATTTAATATACAACTAACATTTTTCTAAAATATGTACATGCATATGTGTGTATTTATTTATATATTTATATACATATATACATATACACACATATATATATACATACATACAAAAATACGGAACGAACATACAGATTGTAAACATGATCATTCAAAATCACAATTATATATACATATATATGTTAATGTATGTTATTTTTATAACTTGAAATAAAAATGTATTATGATTTATGATTAAAAAATTAATTAATAGTTTTATATTAATTATAAATTATGTTAATGTATAGTGTTAGGCTTATTTTTTTTTAAACAAATTATGTTTTCTACAAACTATTTTTATTACCTTTTATTTTATACGTCTAAACCACAAATTATAGAGAAATTAGTCATTTTGAATATAAAAATAATTGTTACATTACATTTATTTTATTTTTACTTGGGAAAACTTTTCTTCTGCTTTGTTAACATATCAACATTTCTAAACCAGTTTGCTGAACAATTTTTTATTTCCACTTTAAAAGCTTTTTTTCTGATTTGTTTGTGTCTCTAGGCGGAGAGGCTGAGGAAAGTGTCCGTCACGCGAGAGCTGTGTATTCTGGGTGTTGTGGAGGTGCTGTACTTATGGAAAGCTCTTCCAAACTGCTCGTCCTCCAAACTCCAGCTCATGAACCAAGGTAAAGAGCGTTGTGAGGAAATGTGCGCTGGCGTTCAGCTCCGAGCTCAGTGTAACTTTGATCTTGTTTCTGTGTTCAGTGCTGCAGGGGCTGGATGAGCAGTCGAGCCTGGGACTCAAACACCTGCTGCTTGGTGCTATTCAGAAATGTCTTGGGAATGTTAAAGATGCTATTCAGGTTCGTAAAGGTTGTTGCAAATCACGTGTTCAAACTGAGGTGAAGTCTTAAAGGGACAGTCACACGAAAATAGAATAGATATCAGAGCACAAATACTTTCAGATTGGTGTGGCATCTTGTTTATCCTCTCACACACTGTTTAATACTGATTATGTTTCTAGTCGTTCCAGCTGGCGGCGCAGGATGAATACGGCCGGCTGAGTAACAGCTATGTGCAGCCCTATTCCTGCTATGAGCTGGGCTGTGTGTTACTGGCTAAACCTGAGGTACATATCATTCAAGATCACTTTATTCTTTGATGTAAGCCACTGGATTTAAACATTTATTCATTGATCAGCTTCTGGTAGATTTTATTTTTAATCCCAACTCCTTATGTTCGGTTCAAACTGTCATTTAGTAACTTTTTCTGATAATACCATTACAAGTATTAAGATGTTATACAACTACTAAACATTACTAATACTAATTCTTTATTAATCACCTAGAATTCTAATTAAACAGTAAATATTAAAAGAAACAGAGATTGCTATTATATGTTTGTGTTTATTATAAATATAATTTCTGCAATTTAATATTGTTGTCATTTATAAAATATAGGTAATAAATTATTTGTATAATATTATTTGTTTAATGCCAAACAATTATATTAATGATTATTATTTATTAATTAATTATTCATTTATTTTAATTGTTACATAACTCCACATGTGTTCATTCATAGTTTAAATTAAATATAAACTACAAATATTTAACTAATAAACTAAATATAAACTACTTATTCAATATAATCCTTAACTCATAACAATAATTTATAAATATACACACAATACACGCAAAATAAGCTCAACCAATTTCTTTTTTCAAGTTTTATTTATTTATTATAATGTATAATAATTTATTAGTGCTGAGCAACAATTGATCGCATCCAAAATAAAAGTTTGTGTTTATGTAAAATATGAATTTAGAAATTAATCTAGATTAAAATGGCTCATTTGAATCCTGCCAAAGGCATTCAGAATATGTGCGCTACCTAAATATTGACTAAAAGTAAAGCCCTATTCGGACGGGACTAGTTTTACAGGGGGTCTTTAGAGAATATTTTGTTTCTCAGATGTACTTGGTGATTTTAATCCCATCCGAATCTGCCATGTCTGTGTTTTTCTCTCACAACCTCTGTGATAATTCT
>JAUCMU010000047.1:6167073-6187758 GCA_032275025.1 Enteromius treurensis | reverse complement strand
ATATGTGATATATGATATGGCATGATATGATATATGATTTATGATGATATATGATATGATATGTGATATATGATATGGCATGATATGATATATGATTTATGATGATATATGATATGATATGTGATATATGATATGATATGTGATGATATATGATATGATGGTGATGGACAGCAAGGTCTTTTTAAAATATAAATATATGCGACATCAGAAATGTCCAGATAAATGAATCTACCTTCATAACATTTCCAGTAATGATCTGCTTCATTTCTGCATCGCTAGCCAAATCAAAAACAGTCTGGTCTGAAAACAAATGCAAAAATTAACATCAGCCTGTTTCAAGCGACCACAAAAAGTCAGGTCGTTAAAATATTTTAAACAAATCATGCACATATAAAATATGAATGTGTCAATTTCATTTCTAGATGTACATAAATAGTAAAAGTATGACTATGACTTACGGCTGTGCAATTACAATTATTGGATGCCACAATTACGTACTCGTTCAAAAAGGCATGTTCATGTTATTCTGCATGCTTAAGACGTGTTTTTTTTCTTTCAACAGGTTATCTTAAGGGTTCCATCATTTTAATATTATATTAATAAACCAAAACTAATTAATATTACATAATATTATACTACTATTTTTTTTTTCATTTAAAGAAGAAACCAGTCCACTGATTAGTTGACATTTGAAGCTTAGTACAATAGTACAATAAAAAAATGTTTTCAGCTCATTCATTCTCATATAAAAATGGCATGATGTTTCTTCAAACAATAGTATAAATATCATCAAATGAAAACTGTGTTAATCGTAATTAATAGTTGCCATTACAATTGTAAGCAAATAACCAGCGATTATGTCATTACCGATTTTGTTCTTGATGTTGGGGTTGGCCTTGTGCTGCAGGAGTTTGACGGCACACTGTTTCTGACCTCTGTAAGCGGCGCAATGCAGCGGTGTGTTTCCAAACAAGTCTGTGCAATTTATGTTCGGGGGTTTCTTCATGTTTAGCTACACGAGGAACAAGAAGATCAGATATTACAGTTTAAAAAAGCAGTTCAGAGCAACTAAGTTCCACAAAGCGGTTATCAAGGTTACCAGTCTAGTGAGGGTAGAGATGGCTCCTTCTCGCGCCGCATCCAGCAGCTGCTCCTCTAGTTTCCTCTCTTCAGTCCTCTCCGCAGCTACAGGATACAAATTGGTGATGATGGTAATCGTTTGGTAAGCATTCAGCAGACTTTACATACTTTTCATGCACTTACCCTCCAACATGCTTTTAATCTCAGCACTCTGGGTAATGTCTTTAGGTATCTGCGCCATCCCGTTGATGACAGAAGCGCAAACGTCATACTGAAGAAGCAACATTACAACCTCCTAAACAGCAAAATCGGCGTTCAGTTAGTGTTCATCATGTAGGCCAGAAGTTTGTGAAAAATTAGGCTTTACATATTAATATGGCTCCGCTGTATAACACTTATGTTAGTGATCGCCTAAAAACTTACAGCCAATGTGCAGAACTGGTTTTTAATAGAATACACCAGACTACACCAATTATCAATTACACCAATCTCCTGTTTTTATTTATTTATAAAAATTATAATAGAGTATTCAAAGAGCATAATAAAATGTTACAAATAAAATAATACAAATATTTTTATACACACAATATATATATATATATATATACACACAGCCATATACACAGATATATACACACTTAAAATTTAATTTTAATAAAAAATGTAATTTTAACATATATTAACGATTCAAATTTTCAAAATGAAAAATTAAATATATATATGTTAACATTTGTTCAAAAAAAGTTTTTTTTTTTTCAAATTCAATTTCATTTAAATTTTTTGTTTTAAATTATGTTAAAACATTATAATTTTAAACAATAAATTATATGTTATTAATATATATTATTAAAATGTCTTAAAGTAAAATATCTTATTAATGTAATTAAAAATGTATTAAAATAAAAACATTTAATTTTTTAATTAAATAATAGTAATTATACTGATTAATATGTTCAATGTGTTATATATTCGATGCATTTAAAAATAATAAAATAAAAATTAAAACATTATTAAATGAGACTAAACATCCAACAGGAATATGAAATGTCTTAAATATTGTGTTTTAAAAAAACTTTACAGGAAAATTCATAGTTAATAATTACCAAAAATAATTTAGTTAATAATAATTATTATTACAGTTAAATAATGTCTGTTAAAAAATGTGAAATCTGTAACTCCAATTTTTTTTTTAAACGAAATTAAGTCAAAATGATTATCAAGTCTCAAGCTAATATCGATGAAAATATAAGCTACATACTTTTCTCCCGGTGAATGCTGCTTTATGGAGAGGCGTATCTCCAACATTATTTGGCAAATTGGCATCTGCTCCAGCCTGTAAGACGCACAGATGAGCTAAAACTAGACATTATTACACAGAGCACAAATTCTACTCAGAAACATACCAGTGCACACATGAAACACTGAGACGATCGATACCTTCAGCAAGGCCTCCACAACATCCTTATGCCCAAAGTAGCAGGCCAGATGGAGAGGAGTCCATCCATGATTAGCTTTGCTCTTGCCTGAAACAATGCAATGCTGTTAGAAGTGCCCCAATATGTCTAGAAACATAGTCAATAGAAACCTAATTACGTGATCTACCCTTGCAGTTGATGTCGATTTTGGCCTCTTCTTTTATCTTGGACATCAAAAGCTTCTGGATCCCTTCTAGGTTCCCGTTCCTAGCGTCCCTGAGGAACCGCTCCTCTGGATCCAGCTCCTCCATGACTTCAGCTACAAAACAAAAAAAGCATTACAAATAAAAAAACAGAGTAAGTGCAGTGTCTCTAAAAGGCATTAAATCGTCCCGGAAACACACAAAGGCGAAATCTTCTGGCATGTGATTTCCTTGTTTAGACTGGAGGAAAACTATGAGCGTCACATGACGATAAGCATTCGTTTTCATTTAACAGCCAGAGCAGAGCCGCTTAGTGACTTCATCCCAGATGCCTTTATAATAAAGTGAAATCTTGTGAAAATGCAACCAAAGAATAACCAGACAATGCAGTAAATCCTAAAACGTTAACCCTTTTGTATTTGGCACGTTATCAACACGATCAAAACTACATGCCATCTGCCGTGTGAAAGACGTTTTCCCATCAAAGTTCCCATTAAAAAACTTCTTTCATACGTATATTTTTGCAGTGAAATCTCCTGTTGTTTTTATTGCAAATGTAAGATAAAAATACTGTTAACAATATATCAAGAAATCATGTTTTTGAGAAACACTTAACCTCTCAGTCATCTCAGAATTGTTTTCCTCTCACAATAATAAAACTAAGCATTAATCTCGATGAATTGCATTCAAAATAAAAGTTATGGTATGTATTTATTATGTATATAAAAAAAAACCACATATGCATGTATATATATTTAAGAAACATATATGCTATATTATTTGTATATCACTATTATGCATATATAATATAAATTATAGAAATATGCACATGCAAATATTTTCTAAATATATACTGTATGTGTGTGCATTTATAAATGCATAATAATAAATCCATGGCACACATTATTTAAACAATAAAGTATTATTCCGGATGCGATTAATCGTGATCTCATTGAATGAAATTTAATTGTAAAATTTTGTCATTTAGAGCAAATTTAAAATCCTTTCTCTGAGTTTATACGCCTTTTCACCACATCTTCATAATAAGGCTACGATACGAGCCTATGAAAGATACTCAACGAAAGTTTTGAACTATTATTTCATATGCCAGACTTTACAGGCTCTGAAGCAACAAAGCAGGATAAATGTCTTAGTATGCAGATTAACAGCATCACTTTTACCGTTTCGGTGAGCCATAAAGCTTTATTTGTGCTGAATGTAGGTCATTACGCTCAAAGAAACGTGTAATATATACGTTTAATAGACATAACTGAACTGAAAAACAAACGAAATGGAACAAATGGAAATGAATGCATCAAATTCCGAGCTGTCAATCATTTCCTGGAAAGAAGTCGATTCCTCCTCAAAGTTATGTTAACGGTTGTCAATAGCTTGAGGAGCTTTTTGAAGATAAACTTAACTGTCATGTGACTTTCTGGACCTCATCAGACTTGATATACAAACTCGTTTTGAGCAAAACAACACATTGAACATTGTTCAACTTGACCAACCTGTCTTCATTTGATTGCTTCATATCTGTTGGAGTAACTTTAAGTAAGCTGACAGTTAAAACGACAAAACTAGCTAACTTAACCGCTCTGAAAGTTAGTTTCTATAAGCTGAATGCTTCAGTTTATTTAACGTGCATGCGAATATTGGAGACTTTCATCAGGATGTGGGTTTATTGAGGTGAGATGTGGTCATGAGCCTCGGTCAAAGATCAAATATGCAAAACAAGGAATAATAATACTACATAATAATAATATATCATATGAATTAGGATTATATTCAGTACATGCATATCTCTTTTCTTGAACACTAATAAATAAATTATTAAACTATTTATTTATTCATTTAAATAAATTCAGACGCACGTGTAAACATGTCAAACATAACTTATATATTAAAAAACAAAAATGGAAATACATTTCTGACTTTAATAAATAAATAAATATATATATATATATATATATATATATATATATATAGACTTGCCTGTTGTTAAAAGTTAAAGCATGACGTGAGGATCGTGACACGCCATCATCCTTGATCCAGAGTCACTCCGCGGTAAAAACATTAACGCATTCATTAAAGATTTCCATAAATTGTGCTTTATCATAGATTTGACAGAGCATGTGATGTGCTCTTCCTGTTTAGGAAACTCACACATGTAAGTCTTTGCTAATAGAGCAAAGTTCTTCACAGCCATCTTCGGCAAACATCTTACAGTTTGTTGTGCAACTCCGCACAGACTGTCAACCCAAACACTTGCTAGCATCACACACAAACAGCTGACTGACAACACGCGTGATGACGACGCACTTCCGGTTTTAATGACAGCCACATCAAAACAGCCAGGATAAAAGATTTACTACTACTAATAATTAATTTAATATTTTTAAGAAAGGTTAACGAGAATACGGACTAACAAACAAGCAAACAAATAACATGTATGCGTTGTTTATTTATTTATTTATTTATTTTTCTCTTATTTTGAAATGTCTCGCGGAAGTGAGTTAGTTGCGTCATCACTATGGAGGAGTCTGCAGCAGACGGCGTGTCAGCGCCTTTACCTGGACGATGTGCTTTTTATGTGGCAAAAAAGAAAAGATATTGCAAGATGATTGTTGGAAGTGGTAAAACCTTCTGCGGGGAACATGCAAATGCTGTATGTGAATGAAAATACGTTATGCTTCTCTGAATGGATGCGCTTTTACTTAGCTTTCCCATTAGTTTATTAATTAGACTTATTAACTCAGACTTTGATGTCATTTCCATGTAGGGTGAAGAGAGTGAGAAAAAAAGAATACCCTGTCCTTTGGACCCGAAACAGTAAGATTTTCACTCTTCTGACAAGTTTGGGAGAGTTGGTGTAGTGTTCAAAAGTCAATCCAATAGTGATTCAGGAAATTCGTGGATATAGAAATGTTACGTCTGGCTTGAATATTTCTTAATAAATGAATTAATATATGATAGCTGACGAATCTGGTAGTGAATGAATGAATTATGACTACTTTTTAGCTACATCAGTTAAATTGGCTCAGATTTAAAAAAAAAAATACTATAATAGAAATAGCCATATTTAATATTTTATGGGCTTTAATTTGTATTTATATGCGATTATGTTACTTTAAAGACATATTTGGATTATAAATAATGTGTATTTTTAAATGAATCGCCGTATCCTTGTGTCATAAAGTCAGTGTGAAATATTGAGGTACAGTCTAAACTGGTTTTAAGGGTCATGAAATGAAAAAAATGTAAAGAGAAATTAAATTAATTGTACATTTGTGTTATGAACATTAATGATAATCTCTGCATAAAAGGTACATTTTGAATATTCCTAAAACTTATAACCAAGTAGTTTTGTCCCATGTCTCAGTGACAGACATTGAACTTTTGTGTATAAAATATTCTCTCCTGTATTAAACAGCACTGTATTTGAAGATAATTTGGCTAAGCACCTGAAGAAATGTAACTCTAAGGAGAAACCAAAACCTGTATGTATGAATAACTCCCTTTATTTTTTTAAATTAAAACCATCCATGTAGCATAATGCATGTTGTGTAAATGACACCTCCATGTTTGATTTGTTTATATTAGATTTATTACCTGAAAGACATCAATGCTGGTTCCGCTAGTGAAGATGAAACCATAGAGGAGGTGATCGTATCGCTTATAAGAGCATGTGTATCTAAATTTCATGGCTTTAAAGAATAGATATGTGCTTAATAAGGATGCATCAATGCAGGTAACCATCGCTGAACGATCTAAAGAGGAACTGGATGAGCTGGTCGCCAAACTCAAAACTGCACTGAAAGGTATGCATGACTTAAATCTGCTTTCATCATAGTTTTATCTAATTACCTAATAAGGGATTTGCACATGTTTACCTGTTCCCTCAGGACTAAATACCAAACTCGTTGAAAACACACTCTCACATTCTGCTCTACATGAGCCTCTAAATGACCCAAAGAATGGAGATTCTGCCTTTAAACACCTCAAGCAACAGGTAAAGCGCTCCAGAACTGCCAAACCACATAAACTATAGAGGTAGTCTTTGTGTATCCTTGTTTATAAGAAATGTTACCCGGTTTCACAGGCCTCGATTCTTGGAAACATGGAGGTTTTGGAACTGCTCAAACCGAGCAGATGCTACATAGAGTTTGGAGCAGGAAAAGGAAAACTGTCCCACTGGATTCACATCGCTCTTAAAGCAGCTGAAAATGTCCATTTTTTACTCGTGGAAAGGTCTAGTACTCGCTTTAAGGTGTGAGGTCATTCACCTGATGCTAATATTTCCTCAAGAACAGGAAAAAAATGTTGTTCTTTCAACTGGAAAGTTAAAATTCAATTCCATGTATTTTTAAGGTAGATGGCAAGCACAAAAATGCAGACTCAACTTTTGATAGGCTTCAGGTTGATATTCAGCACCTCGATTTACGTGAGTAGTCCCAAATCTCTTAATCTTAATCTTGATCTTCTCATTAATGAGAATTCTTCTTTGTACTTTTCAGGGAAGGTCCCTCTTCTAAAAGAAAAAGGACTTCCTGTTATTGGTGTTGGGAAGCACCTGTGTGGTGCAGCAACTGGTAGACAAGATTTCAATAAATGCTATTATGGTATCGGTACTACAAGTCTGAGTTTTGTTAACTTGTCTTCACAGATCTGGCCCTTCGTTGTTTATTTGAGCACAACTGCTCCAAGGAAGATGATGAACCTCCAATGAAGCGTGTAAAACTCGATCAGAACGAGGGTGCTTGTGACGATATTAAGCCTGTTCCCTCAACCGAAGGCAGGGAGGCTGGTAAAAAGCTCGTAGTGTCAGGACTGGCTATAGCTCTTTGCTGCCACCACCGTTGCGATTGGAGACACTATGTGGGAAAAGAGTTCTTTAGGCAGAAAGGTCTTGGACCGGAAGAGTTTGCTGCCTTTCAGCGCATGTCGAGCTGGGCCACATGTGGGATGAGAAAATTCGGCTCCAAGATAACCGAAAAACCAAACGAGCATAAAACAGATGAAGAGGAAGAACATGAAATGAGCGAAGAAGCTTTACCAGATACCCTCAGCAGGTGAGTTTTCAAGGGATTAGCCAATAATAATCGCATTAAGATCATGATCTCATTCGTAAACGTTTTCTTTTTTTGCAGTTTGTTGTCTGTTAAAGATCGGGAACAGATCGGACGGCTTTGTAAACGTCTGATTGACCATGGCAGATTGTATTACCTCCAGCAAAAAGGCTTTGAAACCAGCCTGAAGTATTACACAAGCAGAGACGTTTCATTGGAGAATGTGTTACTAACTGCCCTCCCCACAGCTGATCAGAATAGAGATGCATCTCAACAACCTTCTTAAAAACAAGCAAACAAACAAGCACAAGTGCAGGACACGTATGCCAAATTTTATTTGATCAATGTTCATGGATTTTTGATTTTAGCTCATCCACAAACATTAGTTACGACATACAGTACTACCAGGAAGCAGCAACTCCAACAGCATAGACGACATGACATTTAAAAGACAAGAAGTGCTCTTCTCAGAGCTTGGCATGACTGGCCAGTAGATCAAGCCTGAAGGCAGACGAGCAAACAGAAGCCAGCATGCAAGTCACAAAGACGATGCTGTCTCTGACACGCCATCCAACGTCACATTTAGCACGGATGTGAAAGTTTGGGATCCTGCAAGAGACATTTAACGCAAAATCTGGTCATTAAGAAGCCTTTAGGACTTTGATTTCTTGTTTGTTTTATTTATGCAATATTTTATAATAAAGTTCTGCTACCAGTTTTGCACGCAATACATATTGAGTATGGCATAACCTCTTTTCCGGGCCTCATGTATGTAGAAGTGCATGAAGTCACGACCAAACATCTCCTGGTCGTTCTCCTCTTCGTCTACGTCCTCTTTTAAATCAGGAAGCGTCACATCATAAGTCAAAGGATTGTCTCGGAAATTCACAAACCTGCAGAATAAGCATTTTAATTGTAGTAGCCTAATTGTAATAATTCGTAAAATACATATATGGACGCCAGTGTTTTGCAACTTAGTCCAAAGAATATTTGCATTCCCATATTTGTGTGAAATAGGTTCCAGGTTTTCCTATAGAATCATAGCCTGGGGCCGCCTATACTTCCTTTGACGCTACATTCACTTCACGAGCAAAGTTAGTCCAGCCAAGCTGCCGTTCCCAGAAAAGTGGGAACCAATGAGAAACGAGCTCCCCCAAAACCCCAATCGTTCGACTCTGCTGTTGCAGCTGTTTTGAGAAATTTTCATGACAGGTTTTCTTTGAAAATGGAGCAGAAGTAATATAAGTACGTAAAGACATTTTCCTACTGCTTTAATGAAGCTAGATACAATTGGTTACGGTGGCTTCAGGTTTCGTCGCTACACATACGTAATCAGAATGAGTGGTCTGATTGGTTGTAGATTCGTCCAGTAGTATACAGAGGCATCTGATGGACGCAGGTTAAGTACTAAGGTAGCTTGGCCAGACTAAGCTCCTATGAGCTTTAAAGTCGCGGAAGCCAGGCTAATAGAATCATTGTTTTGCTTTAATTAAGCTTTTTATTGGTTCCCAGTGAAGTTCCACAAATTGAACGCAGTACTTTGGTGCTTACCTGAGGTTACTCATGCCCTCCATAAGTGGAGGAATGTCTCGTAGTTTATTTTTGCTCAGAACTAGCGTGTCCAGACTTTGCATGCGACTGATATTGTCTGGCAGGTATTCTAGTTCATTTCTTGGGAGCCACAGGGTGTGAAGTTTCTCCATTCTAGATTAAATTGGGACAAAGTTACTAGAATTTAGAAAATCTTGGTTCTATTGGTAGTACATTGAAAGAAACAAAAATCATCAGAAGTTGCTTGTAGTGTAGTTTTTTTCTTTTCTTTTACCTGTGAATATCTTCCGGCAAACTTTCCAACCTGTTGCTGCCCATGTCTAACCACTCTAGAGAAGGAAGGTTGACCACACAGTCTGGAATGGTGGTGAATTGGTTCATAGAGAGGTCCAAGTGATACAGCTTTTTTAGATTGCTAAGCTAAGGAAATTAGATCAAAGCAAGCACAGGTTGTGGGAATATAGAGAGTTTCAAAAACAAAGTCTATTTTATGAGTCCAATGTTATTGATACCTGAGTAGGCAGCTCATCTAGATCTTCGTTCATTGCCAGTTCCAGTTTCTCCAGATTTTCACAACAGCCAAGTTCTTCTGGTACACGGCGTACTCTGTTATAGCTCAAGAACAGCTCTCGCAAACGAGTTAGTTGGCCTGTTATTTAGAAGAGAGTTTCTTAAGCTAAAGAAAGTCAAAGTTTGTATAGGTGACACCCATTTTTTTACTGACCAATCTCTTTGGGAATCTCTGTGACTGAATTACGAGACAAATCCAAGACCATGAGGCTTTCGAAGCTCGAGATGAACCGTGGGATTTTTTGAAGTCCTATTCGGTGTAACTGCCATTCTTGGATCTGTGAGAGTTGGACCAATGCTGGAGGAAGAGTCTACAAGAAAGGGCAAACAGTCAAAACCAAACACTCAATACAAAAAATATCTCATTAAAACAATAGTCTGTTAAATCTGCAAATATGTGAGCAGCAGTTTGATAGATGTTTTTAGCCAGTTAAATGAACTTATTCTTTCTCTATTAGACATCAGGGGTACTCCTGTTCCTGGAGGGCCTCAATCCTGCAAAGTTTAGCTCCAACCTCTATTAAACACACCTGTACCACTTAATCAAGGTCTTCAAAATAGGTCTGGTAAACTTGAACCTTCGCTGCACAGACCAAGTGGTTAATCTCGTACCATGAGAGCGATTCGAAAGCATGGAGTCATGTGCTTTCTAGAGTTGCCACAGTACTTTGCTGTCCTACACTCATTGGTCTGTGCAGCTCTGCTTTAAATCGAGCACACATAATGACTTTGAATACCCAAAGAGTTGTGTTAGGGTAGGCTGAAGCTAAAATTTGCTGAATCCTCAGTTTGGGGTTCTGCCACAAACCATATAACCTTTAGCTCCAGTCCTGTTTCTGGAGGGTCAGTGTCTTGCAGAGTTTAGTTTCAACCCTAGCTAAACACCTGAAACAACTGGTCAAGTTCTTGAGGAGGTCAATTCTGCAGGAATGTGGCCCTCCAGGAAAAGGACTGGACACCTGTGCCAAGTATTGGTCGCTTGGGCACAAGTCAGTTCACCACCCCTTTAGGACAAGACCTTTACTTGTATCATCAAATCAATCATGCACCTTCCTCACTAGATGACAGAACTGTTTTTCATTTTTTCTCTAGCTCTCTAGTTTGAAAGTGCCATCAAATTCACAAAGCACAAGTCACAAAATGCTTTACCTTCCACTCCTCCTTTTCAATCCGCAGGATGACACGTCCTTCCTCCGTTACTACTTTTTCCTTTAGCTTGGCCAAGGTGATACGATCCTCCCAGGCACCTGTCAACCTACACCAAAGATTTTAGCTATTCAAAATCACAGGATGGACAAAAGCAAAGTCCGTGCAGTGGTTCTCAACTGGTTATAAATTTATTTTTATTTTTTTTGCATTGCATAATTTAGTTCATGGTTTTAAAGGCATGAGATCACATCAAACAACTTTCCATGTTGTCAAATTTGACTAGCTTAACTGTAACTGGAAACTGATGAACCAAAGAGTTTAAGTGGATTGACTCACAAATTGTAAAGTATTTTATTATCCTAACTATTCATGATTTTATGGTTCGTATTTTCACGTTTAGGTCACAACCCACCAGTTAAGAGCCACTGCTTTAAAATAAGGTATTATGCTTCCCATTGGATGCACGGCGCTAACGGACGTACCTACCCACTGCTCTCCTGTCTCTCTGCTCTCTCTCCTTCTTCAGTTCATCTTTGCTTTTCTTTATCCTGGTTTCCCACAGAGCCTTGACGGAGTTCACCGTCCCACAGCACACCGTGACCCCAGTCATGATGATACAGAGCCCCAAATATCACCCCACACACGCAGTATGCTAAGGCAGCAGATAAGCCATATTACATTTTACAATTGCTTAATCATGAATTGGGTCGATTTGATTAGGGCACATTTGAATTACTATTTACTCAGTATCATAAGCTGCCATTGAAGAAAATGTTTGAATTAGCTCGTGCTTACCACTCTCATAGGGTCATATTGTCCTTCCAGCATTTGTACCATGTTTTTACCAGGTTAGCTCCCATTAGATATGGAAACGCTAGTCAGCATGGTATTATTCCTCTGACAGTTTCAATAAGTGTGTTCTGTGCTGAAAGAATAGGCTTTGAAGTAACTATCCGCTCAGTGTTTGTCACAGGTTTTCCCTCTTGAAGTGTAACTCCGGCCAATGTCTATATTTAACCCGAGACAACACTGAATAGTGTGGTCACATGTTAAAGTTGGCACAAGAGCAGCTGTCCACTTTTGCATACTTCACCACACCAGACATGCGTTTAAGAATAGAGCGTCATAACCTGATTAACAATGAGCATTTTAAAACATTGCTGCTGCTAGTAGAAAGTTATACACAATTTCCATTCAGAATTTGCTAGTAAAGTTGATAATTAGTAACAGAAATAGCAAGCAACACTGAATTAATCATGAAATTCTGAAGTAGAGAAAGCCTGAAATAGCATTTTATGTAAAACGTACTTGAATGATCTTTATTTAAAACTTTATTTTTTTTGTACATTTTTCACAAGTATCTACTTTAACTATACATATGTAGGGATCGGTACCGGTACTAAACCGAAGTATCGATACGCTCTGTCTTTAACGGTTATTTCCTAGTTATTTCTAAATAATCGTTACCTTTTTTTAACCTGCGATAATATTAAAGACATTTGCCTGCACTTGCTATTGGCAATCTCACACGCGGAATGTCCGTCTGTTCCGCAGCACATCATGAAAGCTAACGCTTAATAGAGTGACGATGGCGGAGAGAAGCGAATGATCTAAAGCAGCGGTTCTCAACTGGTTTGGCCATGGGACCCACAGTATCCCATGGTCATTAAGCCTATAGTCACTATATAGTTAAAAAAATAAAAACAAAGCAAATTTATGCGCGCAACGAACACGGCATAACATCTGGCAGGACAGGATAGTTCGCTTTTCAGAGGGGAGAGTAATGGCCAGTAATAACCATTTAAGAAAATAACCATAGAATAATGTCACTGACAATAAACCTGTCAACAGCTCATCTGACCGCAGAAACTGAATCGGGACAGTTTGTTTTTACTTATTAAACCAAACTTGACAGAAGAACGACGTACAAATCACTCTCTCTAAATAAGTATGTTATAATAATGTTAATAATTTAATACACACACAATTTGGTTACGTTAAAAATAGTCTACATATAAATATTTAGAGTATTTTTTTCCTGCAGTAGCCTAAAGAAACTTGATTTATTAATTATTTACTTTTGTGGCAAGAAGCGGGATCATGTACAGCCAGCAGGCTGTTATCGCAGTTATCTGCTACTCTTTATACACTGCATACAAGATGCAAACAGCAAATAAGGATTTGTTTTTATAGATATACTCAGTAAATGTGTCTGAACTTGGACTCCAGATGGCTCTACTGGAGCAGTTGACCACCGAGTCCTTCAGCTGTCCGATGGCCACGTAACAGACCAGCTTATATCGATCGTACAGCAGCTTCTTCGCCTCCGTCTTAATGCAGTCAGACAGTTCCTTGGAGATGTCTGAGCATGAGCAGCTGTACTCGACGGTCTGCAGTCTTTCATCAATGATGCGTTTGATTATTTCATGAGCTCGGTCAGTGGAGAAGCGTCTTTCTGGGATGGTCTGGAAGTGGATGAGCTGCGCGTCTCTGTTCGATGGGAACTTTTGGCCTCTTGGTTCCTTAGTTGTCCAGTTTAAGGCGCCCCTCCTCGGGATGGGTAACTTTGATGTCCTGCTCTGTCTTTGAGGGTCTTCCTTGGACAGTTTCCATCTTATGGTGCTTCTGCTTTTCTCCTGGGGTCCCTTCCACTGTTTCTCCTCTTTCTTATGTGAATAGATTAAATTCGTTACTGCCATTTGTCAGATTAAGAAGTCAATATACAGTATGTTTTTTGCTTTAATTCTCTTTCCCTAATGGTCGCCATTTATTTGATCAGGAATATAGTAAAAACAGTAATATTTTACTGGGAAAAAATTAATACCTTAATTTTTAAACCTTGATTTTTCAGGATTGGAAAATAGTGCTATCAAACGATTAATCGTGATTAATGAAATTCAAAATAAAAGTTGCCGTTTACAAAACATATGTATGTGATGTGTCTAGTTGTGTATATAAATAGGCTACACACACATGCATGTATATATTTAAGAAATTTATTTTATATTTTAAATATAATTACTTAAATGAATCTCTAAATATTGGCTGTGTGTATTTATATATGCATAATATACACAAATATAGTATTTGAAATAGAAATGTTTTAATTTGACTTTGGATCAATTTAATGTGTTCAGAATAAAAGTCACTAAACTAACTAACTTCAAAGCATATTAATTACAGATTATTGGTTTTTTATTGGTTAATTTGATTAAAGAGTGGATGAAGTCAGATTCTGTTTAAAAAAAAAAAAGAAAAAATATTAAACCATTGTAATCAGTTTTTCTTATTCAATTTCACAAAATATTACACCATACATTTATAGTTTATTTTACACTATATAATAAAAGCAAAATTAAATAAATACATTTAAAATTATTGTCTTATTTAATATTTCTAGTGCACTAATTCAGATTAAAGGTTTTTCTACTAATTCATTTGCACCAAATTTTAACCATGGTGTAACGTTACATTTATTCGATCACTTTTAGTCTTACAGTAAAACACAAGTAATCCTGTTACATTCAAATAATTTCAAAGCATCTAAGAAATTCTTACCTGCATGTTCTTTCTGTAACCGATGCTCATCTAAACCCTTTTTTTAGTTTTTTAGTGTCGAAGGGATGGAGGCACCAGGCTTTAAATCTAAGCGAGAGAATGAGACACAAGCTCCGCCCCCTGCTGAAGCTCTGTTTGACTTGTCTCAGGATCATAAATCTTATAAGATCTACCAGCTGCGCTCCTAAAGTTCAACCGCGGTCAGAGAAGGAATGGTAACTCTGTGGAGTATTATCATTTAAATAGCAGTCTGCAAACGGCTCCTCAAATGTATAATTTATTAAAACGCTTTCCTTCGTAATTCACTCTCGCACAACAATCACGGAAATCCCAATAATCATGAGTGGCAGAACATTATGCTCCAACAAGAATCATCACACCAGAGAAGATAAGAGATTCCTCATTGCCAGTTTGAATCACACATATTTCCATTGTGCTTTAAAAACACTTGACTGGAAACAAAAGCAGCACTGGAAAAACAATAATTATGTTTTGCTTCAAGAAAAGTCCTTTTTTAGGAATAGCAAAGTGTCACTGTAATAATGAGAATTCTACAAAATATATATATTTTTTTTTTTTCCAGATGAAATTTTCGTGAGATGAAGCCAGGCTATTTTTAAATTTTATCCGCCGCTAACGAATATCTCTTTTAAAAACCTTGTGCGACGCCACTGGAGATTTTGCAGTATGTGGAAAGTTCATTTATCTACACAAAACCACTGGTACGTTTTTATATTGCTACAATGAGTTCATATTCTCTAACATTCAACAATACACAATACGCTCTGGTAGATGTAACATCTGATGTCAGTAAGGCAACGAGAGGAAAGAATAAGGAAGAAAAAACAACAAAAGACCAGTTGTTAGCTTCATGACGTTGTGAAAATGTTCTTCGTTCATGACGGAAACCAGCAGCTCGATTAGCTCAGTGCCCCAGTAACGAAAAAATCTTTAGTGTCGGGAGACGAGGTCAAACGTCTAGGTGTGCTTGGAGGAAGTGTGCTTTCTATTTCAGATCCAGGACCATGGAAGCGGGGTTTTCCAGGTACGATCTCCACAGGTTGGAGAAACGGCACATTGTGGCTCCGTCGATGATCCGGTGGTCGGCGGACCAGCTCACGTTCATGATGTGCGCTTTCACTACTTCACCCTTGTGGTTGAACCGGGGCAGCACCTGAGGAGACCGCAAAGATCAGATCATGTCACTTTAAATGTTTGTTTGCAGTGTTTAATGCCATTCCAGCTGTTCTCAGGGCCAGAAATATGACTGAGTTGTATCAAGTATTTCTAATTCATTTGGTTTTAAAACCCCAAAACTGTATTTGGTACTTGTATCTGTTAAAAATCTCTTCATAAGAGTTAACGGAGTAATCAAATTTGTAAACCAGCACAATCCAATAAAACATGCTTAATAGATTAAAGGCATTCGGCAGAAAGAACAAGTTGGAAGATCTTCCTTTAGTATTAAAAACTTGTGTGTCTTCCAGGAATGAATGTGTCTACAGCGGGTGTAACAATCTAGTCCGATCGGTGAGAAAGTAAAGGGAAACTCCCTTTCCCCTCACGTCACGTGACTGATTCGCAAGTTCAATCCAGACAACAAGTTTATACACACGGTGTTTAGCATTAGCATGTTGCTAAGCCAGCTGTACAATGAACGTAACATACTGAACATTCGTTAAACCATGTAATGCAAGCAAATATTGTGTCAAATTAATTGGATTTACCTACTTTTATTAATATATATCTGAGTAAATAATTATGCAAATATTGCCATTTAGTGTTTTTTACATGGAGCATGTTGCAATGCATTGTGGGACTGGCCAAGCATGCATGTGATGCATCTGCCTCAGATATTGGCCAAAATGAAGTGGAACAAAAACCTTACAAAAAAGAAAAAGCATGTTAGAGTGTGCGTGTATGTTCACAAAAAACTTACGAAAAGACGCTACGACGCTTGCATGGAAAATTGCGTATTGGTACGCCAGCATAATTTATTTTCCGACACTCTTGCACACTACATGTAATCTGGAATTTTAGCACACAACTTTACACACCTGGATCTTTCCAAGAGCACCGATGGCCACCTCGGGGGGTAAAATGACCGGCTTTGTATAGGTTCCTCCAATCTATCAACGAAAACAGCAACACTGATGTTACGTCATTTTCGTGCATAGCTATATAAGTTATGAACACTTTATTACGGGAGCAAGCAGAGGTCCACCTTTAGTTCTCAGCTTACCGATCCAATGTTTGAGATCGTGAAGGTCCCCCCCGTGAGGTCAGCGGTCCCCAACTGACCCGCCGCTCCCAGCGTCTGCAGACGGTTGAGCTCCACTGCGATTTCGAAGACGCTGAGCACCTGTACGTTCTTGACGTTGGGCACTAGAAGACCTTGATTGGTATCCATCGCCAGTCCAATGTTATGAGCAGCCTGGAGGAGGACGACCATTTTTAGAGATCTACCTCCATGTAATCAGAACTATCCGTATTATAGATGGAGACGTTACCTTATAGGTGATATTTGCGCAGTTTTCGTCCAAAGAAGAGTTGAGAATGGGAAAATGGAGGAGACCAAGAGATGCTGCCTGTTTGTGAAGAAGAGCTATATTAAAAGCAGGTTTATTTGGAGATTTTTGACTTCACGATATCACTTTGGTACCTTGATGAAGAACGGCATGTAGCTGAGCTTCACTCCTCGCGACTCAGCCAGGCCTTTTAGCTCGGAGCGCAACCGGACCAACTGGCTCAGATCCACTTCATCCTTGTAACCAAAGTGAGGGATCTTCAGGGCTGCTGACATGGTCTTAACCATCGCCTTCTGAAAGCCTTTGTTTGAAAAGAATGCAAATATATATCACACTTAATTTCAATTTAATGTTAGCATGTTGCTAAGCTCATTGTGCAATACTATAGTGTGCGTTAAAAGATTTGAACTACTTAAATTAACCATGGTTTTATGACAGTAAACATTTCGTAACCGTGTTTTTTGTTTGGCATATTGATTACCATCTGTTTTACTACAAACACCATGGTTAAACTATGTTTACTGCAACAAAACTATGGTTAAACTACATGGTTTCTTCATTTTGGTTCGTAGTAAAACCATGGTATATTTTTTCGTGTTAGCATGTGGCTAAGCTAAATGCGAAATACATGACACACACTAGGGTTGGGCAATGTCGACCAATTTGGCATGGACGATGACATCGTCGTCGTAGGTGGTGGTTGTTGGGGGGGGGGCGGTGTTTAGTTGTAACCAAAACACCAAGCCCCGCCCCACAACTGACAAAAATAACAGTGTTCGCGCGAGCAGGTGAAGGAAAATCGCGCACAAGGATGATCGGGTGCGAGTGCTTGAATTGTGCATGACTGTTTGAAATGAGCATGCAGGCCCCGTTTCTTCGCATGTACATCTGTTTTCCTCTCGCGGAAATGATTTACCGCGCTCGCCAGCATCAGTGGTGCGCTCGCATATTAATGGCATTGATTTGCCGCCATAGATTAAGTGTGTTTTTCGAGAGCTGGTTGCTGCTGCTGCGGCGGGGCGGGGCGGAGGATCGCGATGCTGAGCCGTCTATCGACCCGACCCTACTTTACAGCCACACATAAAGAAAAGCAAACAAACCAAACATGTTTAGAATGGAGAGTTTTTCTTAGCTGTGAATAAATCTAAATATAGCTGTGTGAATTAATAAAATAAACTGCCTCTTTTACATCAATTTGTAACTAACTTCCTTCCTACGTTACTCCAAGTAAAGCCGGTTCTGTAATCAGCCGTAAATTCCATCAGGTGCGTGATATTATATTGAGCCGCATTCACAACGCAGAGCCGTAATTCTCTGAGTGGATTGCGGCTCAATATAAGATCACGCACCTGACGGAATCTTCCGCTGATTACAGGCTTTACTGACAAGATGAACATTACATATCGCGTGATGATTATCATGCAGCCCTCTGCTATTCTTCTACTCTGCTTCAGAAAGCGCTTGCAATCTAGACGCAGTAACGTCATAGTGACGCAGTCCAGTGCGTAAACTCCGCCCATAAAAACAGTTTGGTCTTTATACTGTCAAATGGTGACGATATTTAATAACTGATCGTGGGTCATAAATACCGTTATCGCGATAAAAATACGATTAATCGTGCAGCCCTAACAAGTAGTTAAAGCATTACACAGTTCTTCCTTTTTCTTGTAAAACCAGACATGCCTTTTTTTTTTTACTAAAAGGCGGTTCTATGGTACTGGAATAGTATTATGTGGTAATGCTATTTTACTTTGATTTACAGTTTTTAACATATTTGAATAGGTTTTTGGTAACAAGAGAAATTCACTTTATTATTTGATATTTAATGTTAAGGCAAGCACTTGCCTTCAAATATTGTTTTCAGTGATTCCGACCCTCCTCAATACCTGAATGCCTTTCCTGTGTGTTCTTGAACATGACATTTTTTAGTTTGTTGAGTTATGTGAGGTGTTTGTTTAAACCTTTGTCTGTTGTCCTCTAATAAATTCTGTTTGATCTAACTTTAATAAATCTGTAGAAAGGACCCTTTTTTGCTAAAATAGAGGCTAACAATTTATAGTTTGCATTCAAAACTGATACAAATCTAAATTAACTACTTAGGACTTTATCCTTCTCCTCTTGAGGTTGGTAGCCTATAACTGAATTGTTTTGCTTTCTCCAAGAGGAAAAAATAGTCCAATTAAATGATGAGATACAAATGGATTAAATCCGTTTTCTAAATGTTTTGAACCACTAGGCATTTTGTTATGTTTGAGATTATTTAAAGCTCTATTAAATTCTTCCTGTGTAATTTTCTTTTAAGAGATTATGTTGTTTGTCTCCAATAGAAGGAATGTCAAGAGAATCTAAAAACGCTTTAGTCGATGCACCTGTTGTCTTTTGAGAATATAGACATTTATAATGCAATTCAAATGCCTTTTTAATCTTCTCCTCCTTATTTATCTCATCCATCTTATTTTTAATAACTTTCATTTGCATAACAATTTGAGCATCTTGACTAATTGTATGTTGTTTTGATGGATGCTGTAATTTATCTTCAAGATTCTAAAAAAGTTATTTTACCTTCTGATTCTAAGGTTTTTACCGTTAGTGTTTGGTTATACCATGAGATATTGAGGCTATTATATACAGTGGCATTTTTATGTTACCTCAAAAAATAAAGTACGTTTGCAATCAAAATTATTCAGTGCCCCTTTATCTGCAAGACCTTCTGTTGCCTTGGACAAAAGTTGACGAAAACAATTACACCAAGGCAACAGTAAACAAACTGGCTCTAAACTTTCATGTACACATTTATCCAACACCTAAATGTTATGTTTGGTTGATAATCTTTTATTCTTTATTGTCTCCAATAATTGTTGTCTTTTTGTGCTGACGTTTCTTAATATCAACAAATATTTTTGGAACACTATGTATTAGGAAAAAGTTGCTTTTTAGCATATTCTGTGACCATATTGAACGTCCATAGTACTACTCAGTACCTAACCTTAACCACTACCTTACTAACTATTAATAAGCAGCATATTAAAGTGTGGCCAGCATTTTTAATGAGATTTAAATCTGAAAACTGAACAGGCTACTCAAAAACATTTTATGATCAATTTCTGAACCAAGCTTGGTTGCCCAGCTGGAAAGCCTCAATAATCATCAGCATCAGATTATGCACCAAAGGCAACACAAGCTTTGCCAAAATGGCTTGATACAACCAAGATTTTCATTTTCTGGAGTAGCAAAACACCTCCAGTGACAAGACTTGTTGTAGAGTTTCGGAAAGGCATAATTGTGTTTTAGCACAATTTTGTACTCAACCTAACAAACTCCTGGGTGTTACATTATATTCTGCTCAAAAAAATAAAGTGAACACTTGAACAACACAGTGTAACTCCAAGTCAATCACACTTCTGTGAAATCAAACTGCCCACTTAGGAAGCAACACTGATTGATAATCAATTTCACATGCTGTTGTGCAAGTGGAATAGACAAAAGGTGGAAATTATAGGCAATTAGCAAGACACCCCCAATAAAGGAGTGGTTCTGCAGGTGGTGACCACAGACCACTTCT